>JAMPIV010010364.1:0-32500 GCA_024509875.1 Oreohelix idahoensis | reverse complement strand
TTTGAGCATCAACGATTTGAAACGCCACAATTATACATAATGCATGTGATCTTTAATAAAAGTGGTTTATTAAAATTAAAATAAAAACATAAAAAAGAGAACAAATAATAATGTATCGGCGATAGAAAGACAACAAAGTGAGAGAGAAATAAATAAAGAGAAAAGTGGGCGAAACAAAAAAATAGGAAGAGTGATAAAGAGACGGTTACAATGACAAAACGACAGAGAGAGAGAGACAGAGAGAGAGATAAATAGAGATAGAGAGAACATAATGAGAGCTGATGTAAAGAAAAATACTTCAATTCGAAAAATTGGAAGAAAACTATTTTGTGCTGTGAAAATGTAATCACTTGACGAGATTAATCTTTTGGTTAAGCGGGTTTAAGGTCATCTTGACATACACACATGAACACAGATGTCAGAGAAACAATAGACTTAAGGAAAGGAGCAGAGAAAAAGAACACAGAGAAGGAGAGGAGGAGAATTGAGAATGGGGTGCAGGCGGGGAAAGCAGTGAAGGAGTGGGGAGGAGGCTACTCCCAGAAGAAAGGTAAAAAGAAAATAAATAATAAGAAACGGAATTAATAAAAGAGTGAAGAAGATAGAAAGCTTAGTTATAAATGAACAAAGAAAGAGTGGGAAGTCTACGAGGTGGAGAAAAAAGGTTCGAACTATGCAAGTAAGTAGTTATGAAGTAAAAAAAAACGAAGGCAGTAAGGGGAAAAAGCCCGATAACAAGAAAGACAAAGAAAATGAAAAAAAAACAAAATGAAGAAGATCAGCATAAGGGAGAGTGAAATGTGCAAACAAAAAACACGTGGCTTTCAACAGATTAGGTTTTTCATTCCAGTCATACAGGTAAAGGAAAAAAAAAAAACTCATTATAGATCGGATTACTTAAACGGATATAGAAAAATTTTTTATTTAAAGCAGAATTTGGTTCTTTAGAAGAAAGAGAGAAAAAAATATGGTGAGGAATAAGCCCGAAGGGGGGGAAAGAAAGCTGGGAATTGCTCTCAAATTGGATTTGATTATTCTCACGGCAGAAAACAAACGCTCCACGGTGACTTGAATGGGTGGTGACACTGTAACAGTCAAAGCAGTATCTTGAATGATATACATATATATATATCTTTGTTCACTTTGGCCGGCAGATACCGTAGCACTGGCCTTGTGTACACTCTCCCGTGCACCTACATTGCCTACTCTACGTTTTTAAATTGCCGGAACCAAGATTCCGAAACTAAGCCAAATCTTAAACATTTATTCACCGCTGAAATTCCAGGCCCTCCATTTTACTGGCTGGAACCTTCACCTGGACTTGTAGGAATTCGCAGGATCGGAGGGGTCAGGGTAAGACAGAAATGCCGAGTACACGGACAGAAGAATATAATTATGTACTGAGAGTATGGTAAAGAAAGAACTAAAGAGATGAAAAGACGCGGGATTAGAGAAATACGTAGAAGTCAGGGTAAAGGGAGATAAATAATGAAGGTAACCCGAAGCTTGCGATTAGTAAATAAATGAATAAATATATATTGGTAAATAACAGGTACTCATCAGACTGAAAGGATGATACCAGACGAGAGAAAAGAAATACTGTATAACTGATAGGCTCACCGGGAATCAAAATATGGATAATTCAAACGGCATCAGGGACCGAATACGCAGCAAAAGAGATGAATGCAGTCAGCGACTCATAGCTTCACTGCTTGCGTCAGGGTCAGCGAACCAGAGCTGACCAAGACCCTATCTCCACCTCCAAGTACTGGTCCTAGAAACAGGCTGCATCACTACAGTCTGGCCGAGAGAGTAGGGATCGAAGAGAGAAGGCAAACCCGGTCCCAAAAAATGCGATGCGGAAATCGGATGTGTCAGGATCGAAGAGAGAAGGCAAACCCGGTCACATAAAATGCCCTGCGGAAGTCGGATGTGTCGGGCCGAAAGGCGCAAATATCGCATCTTCAGCCCTTCGCCCAATGACATGAAACAAATTTCATGGCATTGCGAAGCTGGGGAGCTAGTGGACATTCCTTCCCACCCAGCCAGGAGCCAGAAGTCCATGCCATCTCCACCCCTTCCCATCCACAGAGGGTTTGTGCTTAGGAGCCGCTCAGGTTATTCCAGTCCCTGGTCAAAAGGCACTCTTTCAAATGTCTTCGCCATGACTCAATTAATCCAGTCCAAGTCCCGGTCGAAGACACTCCCTTAAATGTCCTCGTCAGGGCGCGAACCTGGATCACCCGATCGCTAGCGCAGTGTGGTAACCATTTCGCCAGCGCGGCTCCCTCATATTTGAATAATGATCTAATATTCATTCATTACCTTTGAACTCCCCAAGAAAAGGTGCTGTGACCTTGACCACACACATGCCAAATCCTCATGTCGTGGGCCATCAACTCAAAATCTTTCCACGTTTTCCTCATCATTTTGATTTCTGTTGCAAATTCTCTGGTTCAAGAGTTTTGGGATTTATCTCTACCTTTCTTAACCTTATATGGCCTATAGTATGACAAAACAGTAGCAGTAGCCCTCCTTCAGTCATAACTGACTATGGGAATACGCCCCTGAGGTGACAGGCCTCTGCTGTATTTTTTTCCTGGTGTTCCTTCCGGCGTGTTCTTTTTTCTTCTGCTTGTTGTGACAGCTCCTTTTCTGTTCATGTACACCGTCATTTGCGCACTTTTCTATTTTCGTGAGAGTACATTGTCGTGAGAAATTATAATCCACATATATAAATTATCAGGTAAATGTAAAGCCTAACACATAACTTCAATAAAAGGAAAGAAGAATGGTAAAGAACAGTGCTGTCACAATGACTGTACTCGAAATTCCCCTTGTTTTCTCCTTCGTCTGCAAATTGTAACGTTTCACGTTGATAGTAAAAGCCTTCTGCAGCATACACGCGTTTCCCCAACACAATAAAATGTGTACTCCATTTCTAAGAAAAACCTTGAGATACGCAATCTGACCTAGATTTAAAATTCCATTCATGTCATTTTATACACTACGTTACCAAAAAACGAAAGACAGATGGACTAAAGATAGAAAGAAAGGGAGAGGCTGAAAGCAGGAACGCATGCAACACTAAACACGCGTCTCGCTATACAATTACTACCATCACGCGTGTAAGGCCACAAGCACTAGCTTTTTTTCAAATCGACAGTGAAAAAAAAAACACTACACACACGAGAGTTAGTTTTTAAAAACTCACAAAACGCTTATTAGGAAACATGACATTATACTGGTTTACGTTTGAAAACATTACAGTACCCAGACACCACATCGTATTCGAAGTAAACAGGAGGTAGAAGAAAATGCATATTTTGAACGCAGCCACTTAGCTCCTTTAAATTTGTATATTTGGGTTCCTTAGGACTTGCTGACAAAGAATATGTTAAACGTTACGCAAATAGTCTAGGAATTACCAAATTATAGCCAAAAGAAATAGTGAGGGATGTCAGACAACACCCAAATCAGAATCGCTCAGTGGCAGATTTTCACACCACCATTGTACGGGAAATGGGTCTCCATGTTAAATCCGATTTGATTGGAGCGCAAGAAATGTAAGGCTAAACACGATTAGTCGGGCTATAAATACTATCTTTTGTTGTCAGGGGAAACGGGAGTAGGAGTACTTTTTTTCAAACGATTGGGTAAACATGGCACGATTGGTTAGACCCGCGAATATAGTCAATCAGAGGCGTCAGGTCACCACCACATGTTCAAATAAACTTACTACAGAACCAGTGCGTTGAGCGCCAGTGCATATTTTTTATAAATAAAAGCCTGGGACATCGGCAGATCGAAATTGTGCTATATTCATTGCCAGTCAACGTAACTGTGTATTATTCCATGAATTGTGGTAAGCTTGATATATTCAATATCTTTTTAATGAAAATTGAATGTAAATTGATAATTTATGTCTGTATATATGTGTGGTTCAGTAGCGAACATGAGGTAAAGCCTATATAGTGCTCCAACCTGAACAGAAGGTGTCGGAGGAAAGTAAAACTGCATGGAATTGCCAAACAGTACACTGACACCTAGCTTATTGACTAGAAAGAAATAATGCTGGAATTGCAGAGGCGTAGTAACCATTAGGGAGGAATATACTGGTGTAAATTATTTCAGATGAAGCTGACAGTTGGCCTACCGCTCTGAACTCAGTGTTTGTTATGTAATGTGTTCAGTCTGTAAATGGATTATAAACTAGTTATGAAGTAGGAGGTACAACCTTCTTGTTTCAGGGACCGTGGTCCAAAAGTTATTGAGCAGCACCTGGTCTGAGCTTTGCTGAACCTAGAGGCTGACAGCATACTCCTGGTCCAGATAGTGACCAGTGAGGTGTCTCCAGAACACAGGGAGGCTATCGAGCAGAGGAGTCTTATCCTGCCGCCATCACGAAAGATAAGCCTATGTGGCCAGTGGAGCTCAACATTATCCCCCCCCCCCCCCCCCCAAAATCTGACTTTATAATAAACCAGAGGGAAAATACAGTGTTTAAATTGATAGGAGCTGTGAACTTTTCCCCATACTACTTACAAGATAAACAAACACTTGAAGTCATGATGACAAATAACAACATAGCTTGAAAAAACAAAACCAGTATTACCTCATATTACTACTACACAACTGACACACATAGGATAATATTAATAAAATATGTCACTACAAGATTCATATTGATAAATCCTGTACATATAAATTGTAATTAAAATTGATTGTGATTCCTGGTTCACTTTGTAGTTGAATCAGGACATATATATTAATGAAAGTACTTAATACATATTGATATTTGAAAATTTACCAGTGACTCATTTAAGATAGTCTTATAGAATGTTACATGTGTGTGAGTGTCACAGTGTTGTCAAGTGTGGTGGAATAAATTAAATTGTTTATCTGTCTGTTGTTGTTGTGACTTACACTTCATCATATACATACCCTAGACATTTAACGTAGTCATCACAATATTCCAGAATAATTCTGACTGAGGCATAATGTGGTAGCAAGTAAGGTTATCTGTAAAACACTACACCTATTAGATACAGATACCTTCACAGCTGACCTCAGTCAGTACATTAAGTCCCTGATAAAAATTTATAACATCCCACTTTACCACATATATTGGGGTCTCGCTCTCGGGATTTTGAATCTTTCCCTATTAAAAATATTGGGGGTAATTCACTTCAGGGAATAATAGAAATTAAAAAGTATCCTTGGGTGAAAATAAATAACGTTGAGCTCTCAGTGCCTGTAGTGTCCTTAGATAATTATTGAAAGATTGAATTGTTACATTTGCATGTTAGACAATGGCCGACTTGGCAAAATTTCGATCTGCTGCTGTACAGACTGCGAAAGAGTTAGGAATGGACGGGCAAATTATGATTGCTTATGTCACGGCTGAATGTGACAAATATATTGAACGGGAAGAAAGAAGATTAGAAAAAGAGGCCGAAAGAAAGTTAGAGGCTGAGACTAAGAGGTTGCAGATTGAGGCTGAGGCTAAGAGGTTGCAGATTGAGGCTGAGGCTAAGAGGTTGCAGATTGAGGCTGACAAAGAGGCTAAGAAATTGGAGGCAGAAAGAGAAGAGAAGAAATTAGCTGCAGAAAGGGAAGACAAGAGATTAGCTGCAGAAAGGGAAGCCGAGGAAAGAAGACAGGCTGCAGAGAGGGAAGCAGAAAAGGAGGAGAAGAGATTACAAAGGGAACATGAGTTACGACTAAGGGAGTTTGAGTTTCAAGGCCATGCTCCTGAAAATGGTGCCAGTCCTTTTGCCTCTGATGCCACTGCTAGCCAGGGAGCCTCAACCTCAGCTATGAATTTTCATTTAGATCATTTTGTTGAGAAAGACGATGATATTGAGAGCTATCTAAATAGATATGAACTATTTGCTACCACATATGGGTTAGAGAGAGAAAGGTGGAGCTTAAAGTTATCTCAAGGGCTTCGTGGGGCAGCTTATGAAGTTTTTGCCAAAATGAGCAGAGGTGATCAGGAAAATTATGACATGCTAAAGCAGGCTCTTTTGTTAAGATATGAAAAGAACGCAGAATTTTATAGGAAAAAATTTAGGAATGCTAAACTACTGTCAGGTGAAACCTATCACCAGTTCTCTGCACGGTTAGAGACATACTTGGAGAAATGGACTTCTCTGGGGAAAACCCAAGATCTTAAGGAAATGGTCCTTATAGAACAATTAAGAGAGTCCATGGCTCCAGACCTGAGAAAGTTTCTCATGGAACAAGGTGCAGAGAGGCTGGGTGAGTTGCTAAATGTAGCAGAAAGGTATCAAGCAGCTCAGGCAGAAGTATCAGGTAATAAAAAGAAACAGCTGGAAAATTTTAGGGCACCACAGAACTTTAATAAATTTGATCCTAGAGATCAAAACAAAGGTAAGCACCAATTTGATAGGCCACGGTATGACAATAAAAATAAAACCCCACAATTCGATGAAAGGAAATATGATGAAAGAAAATCTTTCAACCAAGGGAAAAGGTGGTGTAAAAATTGTAAGATGAACAATCATGACACTGACCGTTGCAGAAGGAACCCTATAGTTATGGCCACCCTTCAGGTCAGGTCGACCTCAAGAAAGGAGGAGGATATCCTGATAGATACCACTCCAGAAGAGATGAGGAAGGCACAGGCTGGGGATAAGACCCTCAAGCCTTGTTTCAGGAAATTGTCAACTTGTCATACAACTCCAGGCAAGGGAGATTTTTACATGGAAAACAAGTTGATTTACAGGAAGGCCGGAACTAGATCCACAGGTCACGGACAGCTGGTTCTTCCAAAGAGATATAGGGCAGTGTCGTGGAATATTCTAATCCACATATATAAATTATCAAGTAAATATAAAGCCTAATAAATACATATAATAAATAAAGGAAGAAGAATGGTAAAGAACAGTGCTGTCACAATGACTGTACTCGAAATCCCCTTTGTTTTATGCTTCGTCTGCAATTGTAACGTTTCCACGTTAAATATAAGCCTTCTGCAACATACACGCGTTTCCCAAACACACAATAAAATGTGCTGCCTTTCTAAGAAAAACCTTGAAATATGCAAGTTGACCTAAATTTTAAATTCCATTCATGTCTTTTTCTACACTGCGTTACCAAAACGAACGAACAGATGGACAAAAGGATAAAGAGAGAGGGGAGGGCTGAAAATCAGGAACGCATGCAACACGCGTCGCGCGATACACAAATGCTGCCATCACGCGTGTAAGTCTACATGCACTAATTTTTTTTTCAGACGGACAGTGATAAAATACACTACCCTTTCCCAGAGTTAGGTTTATAAATCATAAAAAACGCTTATTAGGAAAGATAACAATAGATGGGTTTACGGTTGAAAACATAACAGTACCCAGACATCACATCTTCGAAACAGGAGGTAGAAAATACATATTTTGAACGCAGCCACGTAGCTCTTTTAAATTTGGATAATTGGGTTCCTTAGGGCTTGCTGACAAATAATATGTAAAACGTTACGCAAATAGTCCAGGAATTAATAAATTATACCCAAAATAAAATAGTGAGGATGTCTGACAGCATGGAATCATTTCTGCTCATAAAATTTTTTTTATAACGTGTTTGAAAAAACCTTACGTTACATAAATAGCCTACCATGTAAACTCCCAATTGATTGGAGCGCAACAAATGAAAGCCTAACCACGATTGGTCGGACTATAAATACTATCTTTCGTTGTCAAGGGAGACGGGGAAGGGTAACATTTTTTCAAACACTTGTCGAAACGTGGCTCATTGGCCAGTCTCGCTGATATACACACTTGGGAGCGTTAGTTCGAAACCACTTGTTTAAATAAGCTTGATAAAGCATCAGTGCGTTGAAGCCAGCTCACAATTTTGCTAAAATAAAAGCCTGGAACATAAGCAGATGGAAATTTGTGCCAGTAATTGTGCCAGAATTCATTGCTAATCAACGTATCTGTGTTTATTTCCATGAAATTGTGGTAAGCTTGAACCATTCAGTATCTTTTAATGAAAATTGAATGTAAATTGTTAATTTATGCCTGTATATATATGTGTAGTTCAGTGGCAAACAAGAGATAAAGCCTATAATGCTCCAGCCTGAACAGAGGGTGTCGGAGGGAAGTAAAACGGCATGGAATGGCCAAATAGTACACTGACACCTAGATGATTGACTAGAAAGAAATAATGCTGGAATTGCAGAGGCGTAGTAACCATTAAGGAGGTTAATGCTGGTATAAAGTACTTCAGAATGAAGCTGACAGTTGGCCTAACGCTCTGAACTCAATGTTTGTGCTGTATTGTGATCAGTGTAAAAGAGAGTATAAGTTAGTTATGAAGTAGAAGGTACATCCTTCTTGATTTCAGGGACAGTGGTCTTGATGGTAGTGAGCAGCACCTAGTCAGAGCTTTGCTGAATCCTGAGTCGGACAGCATACTCCTTGGTCTTTTTAGCTATCAGTGAGGTGTCTCCTGAACCCAGAGGAGAATTCGAGCAGAGGAGTCCTTTCCTGCCGCCATCACGCCAGATAAGCGAATTGGCCAGCTGAGCTCAACATTATGTCCCCTCATCTTGAAATGACTTTATAAAAATACCATTCAGAGGGGAATTTAATTGTCTTAATATCAGGAACTGAGAACATCTCCAATACTAGTCCCAAAAGACAAACTATTGAAGTCATGATGACAAATACCAACAGAGCTTGAACAAAACAAAACCAGTATTACCTCATATTACCACTACACAACTGACACACATAGGATATTTTTAATAATATATGTCACTACAATATTCATATTGATAAATTCTGTACATAACTTGTAATTTAAATTGATTGTGATTCCTGGTTCCCTTGTAGTTGAATCAGGACACATATTCATTCATGCCAGTAATGAATACATATTGTTATTTGAAAAGTTACGAGTGACTTCTTTAAGATATTCTCATAGAGTGTTATATGTATGTGAGTGTCACAGTGTTGTTAAGAGTAGTGGATTAAATAAAATTGTTTATCTGTCTGTTGTTGTGACTTACACTTCATCATACACATACCCTAGACACATAACGTAGTCATCACACTATTCCAGAATAATTCTGACTGAGATATATAGATATGTGGTAGCAAGTAAGGTTATATATATAATACACTACTCTTATTAGATATATATACCTTCACAGCTGATCTCAGTCAGTACACTAAGTCCCCTATAAATATTTATAACATCCCACTTCACCACAGGCAGACTTAATAAGAAGCCTACACGTGAAACAAGATGGGGACCATGAGAAGATAGGTACCATCATCCCAAAGGTGGCTCACAATTATTATTGGCCCAAGGCAAGATGGGACATTGAGAATTTTGTAGAAAGGTGTAGCATAGCACATGAGGGAACACCCACAAGTGGGAACATTGATCAGGACCTGGACACGCCACGGGGCAACCGTAGGCCTGATAATAAAAAGAAATATAAATTTGATAAAGTGGACCAAAGGAAATGGGAAGCCCCTTTTCACGGACAAGCTTCACTTAACTGTTTTACAATGGCCACTATGCGGAGAGTGCAAAAAGATGTCTTACCCCAGGATAAGCCGAAAATCCCTCAATCGGACTTAAACAAACTGGAGGAAGAGGATGTAGAGAGGAAATCTCTCATCAAGAATTTTAAGTGGGGAGAAAGCCCCAAGAGAAAAATTGGTAGCGGTCGTTTTATGCATGATAATTCTGGGAAGAAAAATCATCACTATAGCGCTTCGAGTGGAAGAGACCATACCGGTGCATGGACAAATAGGTCCACAAAATTAAAGGTCCATATGTAACGCTGTTAAGAACGTGGACTGACGAAAAGGCAGAGGAAAATATTACATCCTCATACCAATATGTGAATGAGCTGACCACTCGTTTAAAAACAGGCTGGAAACTTGCCAATGAAAATTTGAAACAAGCCAGGAAGAAACATGCTGCCTATTATAACAGAAAAGCTAAAGACAGAGATTTGGCTGTGGGAGAGAAGGTACTGCTTCTTCTACCCGGTAGTCAGAATAAGTTACAAATTGGATGGCAAGGTCCATATACAGTTCTAGAGAAGGTGTCTAGAACCAATTATAAGATAGATAAGAAGGGGAAAGAAAAAATCTATCATGTGAATCTCCTAAAGAAATATTTGGAAAGAGAACATCAGGAAGAGACACACTTGTTGACCTTGTCCATTGCCATGGAGATGAAAAAGGAACCACTTTCATCATTTGAATATCCATTACACCCCTGTGAGACAGCGGCACAGGTGAAAATCAGTACACATTTAACGAAAACTCAGAAAGAGAGAGTGCAACAGGTTCTAGATACTCATACAGAGGTGTTAACAGACCGACCTGGGCATACAAACTTATTGGAATATGATATGAAGCTGATAGACCTCACACCTGTATGTATGAAACCCTATTCGATTCCTTTTGCTAAGGAGAAAGCTTTGAAGGAAGAGATAGACCATTTGTTGAAGGAAGGAATTATTTCACACAGTGAATCTTCGTATAGTTCCGGTGTTGTACTCCTAAGGAAGCCCTCTGGAGAACATAGACTCTGTATAGATTACAGGAGACTGAATGCTATTACAGAAGGACAGGTGGATCCATTGCCGGATACAAATCAGTTGTTTGCCAGACTAAATAAAGCTAAATATTTCTCAAAAGTGGACCTGAGTAAAGGATATTATCAGATTCCAGTAAAGCCTGAGGTTAGACCATACCTAGCTTTTAGTACCTCAGAAGGACACTATGAGTTTAACAGATTGCCATTTGGATTGAAGAATGCGCCTAGTGTCTTCTCTAGAATGATGAGAAAATTATTGGACCCTCTGAATAATCCATGTATCACAAATTTCATGGATGATATCCTTATAGCAACAGAAACATTTGAGGAGCACATTGACTCTCTGAACATGCTGTTTAATCGACTTAGGGAAGCGAATTTAACAGCCCGACCAACCAAATGTTGTGTTGGATGTAAAGAATTGGAATTCTTGGGACACACAGTTTATCAGGGAAACATGACCCCTGACCCAAAGAATTTAGAGAAACTAAAGAAAGCCCCGAGACCACAAACCACGAAAGACGTGAGATCCTTTGTCTCATTATGTGGTTTCTACCAAAAGTATATCAAAAACTTTAATTCCATATGTGCACCGTTAACTGATTTGACACGTAAAGGACATCCAGATCGAATTACATGGACACCACAATGTGAAATGGCTTACCAAGAATTGAAGGAAAAGCTCACAAGTAAACCTATTTTGAAATTACCTGACTTAAGTCAAGAATTCATAGTAAGGACGGATGCCAGTAATATTGGGTTAGGTGCGACTCTGCTACAGAAATCAGATGCATTGGATGGAGAATTAAGCCCAGTGGCATATGCTAGCAGAAAGTTGAATAAAGCTGAAACCAATTACTCAACTAGCGAAAAAGAATGTCTTGCAGTAATATGGGCGATAAAGAAATTCAATATTTATCTGTATGGGAAGGCATTTAAGTTGCAAACGGATCCCAAACCTTTGTCGTTTCTAGCACAGGCTAGGCATGAGAACTCGAGATTACTCCGTTGGTCATTATTGATGCAGCCATTTGAGTTTAGCATAGAGTATATAAGTGGAAAAACAAATCTGGGAGCGGATTTTTTAAGCCGCCATCCGTGTGATGAGAATCACCCTAAACCCCAGGAATAATACTAAAATTCTCTATGTGTATATAGAATTATAGACTGACATATAACGTCTGTTTTAAGTGGGGAGGATTTGTCGTCAGAAATTCTAATCCACATACATAAATTATCAGGTAAATGTAAAGCCTTACACATAACTTCAATAAAAGGAAAGAAGAATGGTAAAGAACAGTGCTGTCACAATGACTGTACTCGAAATCCCCCTTGTTTTCTCCTTCGTCTGCAAATTGTAACGTTTCACGTTGATAGTAAAAGCCTTCTGCAGCATACACGCGTTTCCCCAACACAATAAAATGTGTACTCCATTTCTAAGAAAAACCTTGAGATACGCAATCTGACCTAGATTTAAAATTCCATTCATGTCATTTGATACACTACGTTACCAAAAAACGAAAGACAGATGGACTAAAGATAGAAAGAAAGGGAGAGGCTGAAAGCAGGAACGCATGCAACACTAAACACGCGTCTCGCGATACACAATTACTACCATCACGCGTGTAAGGCCACAAGCACTAGCCTTTTTCAAATCGACAGTGAAAAAAAACACTACATACACGAAAGTTAGTTTTTAAAAACTCACAAAACGCTTATTAGGAAACATGACATTATACTGGTTTACGTTTTTACAGTTCGTATTCGAAGTAAATTACAGAAAAAATGCATATTTTTGAACGCACCACATCGTATTCGAAGTAAAACAGGTAGGTAGAAGAAAAATGTCTGGTTTTACGGTGAAAAGATTATTTTGAACGCAGCCACTTAGCTCCTTTAAATTTGTATATTTGGGTTCCTTAGGACTTGCTGACAAAGAATATGTTAAACGTTACGCAAATAGTCTAGGAATTACCAAATTATAGCCAAAAGAAATAGTGAGGGATGTCAGACAACACCCAAAATCAGAATCGCTCAGTGGCAGATTTTCACACCACCATTGTACGGGAAATGGGTCTCCATGTTAAATCCGATTTGATTGGAGCGCAAGAAATGTAAGGCTAAACACGATTAGTCGGGCTATAAATACTATCTTTTGTTGTCAGGGGAAACGGGAGTAGGAGTACTTTTTTTCAAACGATTGGGTAAACATGGCACGATTGGTTAGACCCGCGAATATAGTCAATCAGAGGCGTCAGGTCACCACCACATGTTCAAATAAACTTACCACAGAACCAGTGCGTTGAGCACCAGTGCATATTTTTCTAAATAAAAGCCTGGGAAATCGGCAGATCGAAGTTGTGCTATATTCATTGCTATTCAACGTAACTGTGTATTATTCCATGAATTGTGGTAAGCTTGATATATTCAATATCTTTTTAATGAAAATTGAATGTAAATTGATAATTTATGTCTGTATATATGTGTGGTTCAGTAGCGAACATGAGGTAAAGCCTATATAGTGCTCCAACCTGAACAGAAGGTGTCGGAGGAAAGTAAAACTGCATGGAATTGCCAAACAGTACACTGACACCTAGCTTATTGACTAGAAAGAAATAATGCTGGAATTGCAGAGGCGTAGTAACCATTAGGGAGGAATATACTGGTGTAAATTATTTCAGATGAAGCTGACAGTTGGCCTACCGCTCTGAACTCAGTGTTTGTTATGTAATGTGTTCAGTCTGTAAATGGATTATAAACTAGTTATGAAGTAGGAGGTACAACCTTCTTGTTTCAGGGACCGTGGTCCAAAAGTTATTGAGCAGCACCTGGTCTGAGCTTTGCTGAACCTAGAGGCTGACAGCATACTCCTGGGTCCAGATAGTGACCAGTGAGGTGTCTCCAGAACACAGGGAGGCTATCGAGCAGAGGAGTCCTATCCTGCCGCCATCACGAAAGATAAGCCTATGTGGCCAGTGGAGCTCAACAGTATCCCCCCCCCCCCCCTCTCAAAATCTGACTTTATAATAAACCAGAGGGAAAATACAGTGTTTAAATTGATAGGAGCTGTGAAATTTTCCCCATACTACTTACAAGATAAACAAACACTTGAAGTCATGATGACCAATAACAACATAGCTTGAAAAAACAAAACCAGTATTACCTCATATTACTACTACACAACTGGCACACATAGGATAATATTAATAAAATATGTCACTACAAGATTCATATTGATAAATTCTGTACATATAAATTGTAATTAAAATTGATTGTGATTCCTGGTTCACTTTGTAGTTGAATCAGGACATATATATTAATGAGAGTACTTAATACATATTGATATTTGAAAATTTACCAGTGACTCATTTAAGATAGTCTCATAGAATGTTACATGTGTGTGAGTGTCACAGTGTTGTCAAGTGTGGTGGAATAAATTAAATTGTTTATCTGTCTGTTGTTGTTGTGACTTACACTTCATCATATATGTGGCGTTCTCCAACTTGCTCTTAGGTTTAATGATTTAATTCATGGAAGAGTGAAACATATTTGCAGTAGCCAAGTGATCATACAATAGTTCTTAATTACTTGCTACATAAACATCCGCACAAGAATTGAAGAAACGTCCAGCTTATTCACAACACGAACATGTTTATTATGGATAAAACGTATGCTCCAATGAAGTATTACTTGTAAGACCTTTTTCACTACACATCGCTAACTCCCCTGGCATAGGGAGAATGCCGGTACTGGCATATAACAGTCTGTCCGTAAATGTCGAGATCCAGTCCTGTAATCAGCTGTATCTATGAGCATACGAATATATAAGAACAGGAACATCGCCCGTCTTCAGTCTGCAAACATCACTATATCATTTCTATTCACTCCTCTACCTATCCTGTGAATGAATCAGACACTCTGTCATTCCAGGATGAACAGACTTACTTCAGAACATATCTATCAAACACACCGACATCTGAAATATCTCGGAGCAATTCACACATGCATCCTCCCTGTTCAACGACACATTCCCTAATCCCCCCTGAACCCTTCGCTATCATTCGCCCACCTTTTGACCTCTCTTGCATACTGATTAGTGACGTCGTCTCTGCCGCAATGCGACGGACGGTAATAAAAACTAGTGGACGAAGCTATTTAATAGCTAGATATAAGAACATAATAACAGCATATAAAATGTACGTCACATCTTCCCCCCTCCCCTGTCTGAGGAGAAAAATGAAATTTTTCTTCCTCAGAGGTAGGTAAACAAAATATAAAGTGAGATTCCAGTGCCCCCAAGTAGAGAGTTCAAATATAACACGAGCGGAGACCAGGAAGTACTCCAACACCTGTGTCTGTCATGAGAAAGCCAAATTTAACACAACGTGAGGACATTGATATGAAAATATCAAAGCCTAAGTCTTACTCAAGTCGAGACAATATGACACATAAGAAGTAGATGACCTGCCTTCCAGTAACTAAGACTACGTGTTATATGAACTCATCCATACCTGTCAATCATTTTCACTCTAATGTCACATACTTTTGGTCTAAGTCCTGTCAGGTCATAGACTGAGTGAATATTGTCACTTAATAGAATTGCAAAGTAATTATGCTACAGATGACCCTTAAGTAATTATAACCTAATATTTGAAAGTTGTAAGACACATGCAATGAAGTACATGATGTAATACCTTCATGATAAGAGAATAATGTTTTCTGTTTTTCTACTTTTTTTTTCCATTCATATTATGTTTTGTTTTCTTCTCTCACATGAGTCTTTATTCACAATCTCAATGGATGATATACCATGATGATTAAGACAAGCATAATAAGTCCTAAAGACCCTGTGTAGTTTGGTAAAAGTAGTTAATGTCAATGCAAACAAGACATGCTCAGTTGGTATAAAACTTCAGTAGATGCAAGAAGTTTAGTAAAGCAGAATACAGGGACAATGCATAGAGATACTCCTTCTTAAACCCTGTGTGTCCATTAATCAAAGTCTAAGCACAAAGGTAGTAATAAAAATTAATGTGTCCAAAAAAGAATATATTAGGTAAATATCCCTATTAAGTTTGTTGAGCACAAAAATTGTGAGTGTTCATAAATCCATGCAGATAATTCAAGTTCACGATTCATGTCCATGGGTTATCAAATAAAAGGTAATAAATTATCCTGAATAGTTTCTTTGGTTCACAATGTGTACTGAGATGTACCTGAATCCTGAGTATGATTGATGTCCCATGTAGAAAAAGTTATACACTAGGTAGTTTCCCCTGAATATCCATCACCGGTATAGTTGCATACCAAAACATAATGCAAGTTAATCCATGCCTACTAGTTGCTGTAAACACAGTCCTTGAACTATGCGAATAACAGAGTCATGGAATGAACATAAAGATAGTCAAATGTGGCAGATATAAGTGTACCTATAGGTTGTCAAAGACAACTAACTGGAATATAAGAAATTCTCTCCATCTGGGAGATTCCGTGATGTATCAAACCAGTCCTAGATGGTTGTACAGCGTGACAAGACATCTGCAAGATTGTTCTCAGAGCCCTTGATCGCCCGGATGGTGTAAGAGTATGGCTGTAGACTTAGGGCATATCTAGCTGTTCGTTGGTTTGAAAAAATTAGCTTTTTGTAGATAAGCTAGCGCCCTCTGGTCTGTTTCGATGATAAATGGAGCCCCAATCAAGTATTTTTGGAGTTTTGCCACACTCCATGATACAGCTAGGAGCTCTCTTTCCAGAATGGGGTATTTCGTTTCTGTTGAAGATAACTTGCGGCTCACATACAATACTGGATGCAAAACATTGTTGTGGAGTTGCATCAAAGACGCTCCTATCGCATATTGAGATGCATCACACCTGAGAGTAAAGGAGATAAATGGGTTAGGCAGTTTCAATATTGGTGCCTGTGAAAATACAGATTTAATACGGTTTAATACATCTTGGCATGGCTGGGTCCAGACTATTTTGTTAGGACATCCCTTTTTCAGCAAAGATGACAAAATGGAAGTTAATTCCGAGAAACGAGGAATGAATTTCCTGTAAAAGTTGATTAGACCTAACAAACTCATGACTTGTTTTTTTGTTTAGGAACCTCAAGATTAAAGAATTTTTGAGACAGTGACATCATCTGTTTTTAAGAATCCTTGAGAAATTGTATGTCCCAGAAAAGAAATTTCTTTATAACCGATCTGGACTTTTGAAGGTCTAGCAGTGAGGTGGTGCCTGCGTAGAATGTCCAATAAGGATTGAAGACCTAAGATATGGTCCTGCCAAGAATTGTGGAAGAGACAGATATCGTCGATATATGTTATGATATCAGGCCGACCAGCAAATAGTAATCTCATCATCCGGACAAACGTTGCCGGTGCGTTCACTAGCCCAAAACACATATGAGTCCACTGATATAATCCATTAGGAGTGGCAAAGGCAGTGTAAGGCTTAGATCTATCTGTTAAGGGAACCTGCCAATAGCCTTTTGAAAGATCAAGTTTACTGAAATATGTGGCATCAGACATCTTTCCCAGTAAGGAATCAAGAACAGGCATAGGTTCTGCATCAGTAGAAGTTATGCCGTTAAGACGACGGAAGTCTATACAGATTCTAATGGACTTATCCTTTTTCCTAACAATCACTAGAGGAAATGAGTAAGGTGATTGAGATGGTTCTATAATACCCATTTTAAGCATGTTATCAATTTCCTTATCCACTTGAGCCTGAAAATGAATTGGTATGGGATATGGCTTTATCCGGATAGGTGTTTGATCTTGGAGTAGAATGTCGTGAGAGATGACATCAGTACTACCTGGGATATCAGTCAACACATCCTGATAGGACTGTAACAGAGTAGAAATTTCAGTGTGTTGATCGACTGATAGGTCTGGAGATATAGAAACGTCCTTCCAAGATTCTGACGCTTGAAGCGGAGCAAAAGATAATGGCAGCGAGACATCTTCGAATGAAGACTCCTCATCATGAATCACAGCAAGTGAGGAATAGTTTGAGTCAGACGCATCAATGGCCTCGAAAATTGGTTGAAGATTACCAGGTCGAGAATGGAATTTTTGGAGCATATTGATGTGAAAAAGTTCTATGTTGACCCTTTATATCCACAATATAATCAACATCAGTTAACTGTGAAACTACTTTATATGGTCCTCTCCATGCAATTAATAGTTTATTCTCTTTTGTGGGGAGAAGCACATATGCTTCATCACCAGGCCACAATAAGCGTAATTTTCTCTTCTCATTAATGAATAGTCTGGTTTTTCCTTTTGCTCTCTCTGAAGCATCCACTGCTATCTGGCATGCTTCCACAATCTTTTTTTCGTAGATTTACAACATACTCATAAGAAGATTGAACCTCCTCTGACAACTCGGAGCCCACGAGAAGCTGTTTTAAGATTGACATGGGACCTCTAGGCTTTGCCCCGAAAATTAATTCGAATGGCGAAAACCCGGTTTGTTCGTTTGGAATTTCCCGATAGGCGAACAAAACAGCTGGTAAAATTCTATCCCAGTCCTGTGGACACTGTGAGGTAACCTTACCCAACATCTGTTTGAGTGTCTTATTGAATCTTTCTACTGTGCCATTCCCTTCTGGGTGATAGGCACTACTTAGAGACCTCTCAATTTGAAAATCCTTCATAACCTGTGCCATAACTTCTGATGTAAATTGTCTACCTCTGTCTGATAGTATTTCCTCCGGAAACCCCAATCTACTGAAAATGATCATGAGTGCATCAGCAACATCTCTAGTTGTGATGTTCTTAAGTGGTATTGCTTCAGGCCACCGTGTGCACATGTCAATGCACGTAAGAATGAATCTGTGACCTCTTGCTGATACTACTGGTAATGGTCCTATGATGTCAATTGCCATCTTAGCGAATGGTCTGTTAGAGATATCAAAGGCCTGTATAGGTGCTTTGTGATATGCACCTTTCGCAGCCACGCTTTGGCATGTCTTGCAAGTTCTACAAAAAGTTTTTACATCTTTGGTGACTCCAGGCCAGAAAAAATTGGACAGCACTCTTTGTTTAGTACGAGCTATCCCCAAATGGCCTGCACAGTTGACATCATGGGCATGTTGTAAAATAAAAGGTCTAAAATTAGTTGGCACCATGATCTGTTTTTCCTCAGAATTAGCATCATTAAAATTTCTAATTAGAATACCATTTTTGATGGTGTACCAGTGAATAGCCCTCTCATTGTACACAACATCATCTTTTCTAGCAACCTTCAAAAAATTTTTCAATGAGTCATCATTATGTTGCATAGTAATGAACGACTCTTTACTGACAAGTGAAACTTGCAAATTGTCATCCTCCTCATTCCCTGATGCTGTACTATCATTGGCCTCTGCCTGAGCCTGTGCCCGTGTAGTAACTGCATTAGCAGTCAATAAATGCTGGTTTTCCCAACTTTTAATATCATCATCTGAGCACTCCTTCAGCCCAGGGAGGTTACCCAGAATCAACTCGCTGACTGGATTTTCCAACATACAAGCAAGAACGTTCCCTGTGAAGTATGGTGTGTTTATGTAAACAAAGGCAGTCTGATAATATTCAACTGTGCCCCCAAAGGTAACACATTTCACCTGTTTACCTGTGTAACATGAGTTATCAACAAGCGATTGCCGCACCCCTACGGTGGTGCATCCTGTATCCCTGAGGACGGAAACAAGTCTATGATTAACAAACCGCCTGCAAAATTTAAGTGAACCTTTTCCATCATGAGAAGCCAGTACTGGTAGAGGGTGACCACAAATTAATCTGGGTACTTCATCTGTCTGAAAAAGAGTGTTGCAAGCAGAGCAATTTGCTTTATTAGAAAGATCAACACTGCATGCATTGGCATGGGACGTGGTCTCAAACCCTTGATTCCCAGCAACTGAATGGTTGTTTTGTTCAACAGCAGCATTAGACCTATGTGGGAGTCGAGAGCCTCTGTAGTGCTGATTATTCCTGTTGTTCTGGTAATTATAATCATTATTATAATTTGATCTTCCTCTGTTAGAATAGGAATTCTGAGTTCTGGTCCAGCCTCTGTTTGGTCCATTAAATTGTTGTTGAGGCATATTTTCCTGGCTATATGGTCGAAATGGTCTGTATGCAAAGTTATACCGACCCCTGAAGGTTCCGGCATTCCGGCTAAAATTTCTTCCCCAGCCTGAAGCATTATCAGGTGGTCCCTCTTTTTGATTTCTTGTATATATAGCCTTTGCTGAGGCAACTGGTAATGCCTCCTTGATGTTTGAGTTGCTTATATTCCTCCCAGGATGTGCGGTCATGAAACGTCGCCCCAAAATTTCCATTTCAGCAATGGTTTGCGGATCCCTGTCTTGGAGATAGGTCAAAAATTCTGGACTGACTGAAGAGAGAACCTTATCTCTTAGCATGAGATCCATAAGCGACTCAAAAGTATGATCGATTTGTGACAGTTCAATCCATCTCTGAAAAGTAAGCTTGATAGATGCAATGTATTCTGCAAAGTCCTTGGACGAGTCAGGCAATAGAGTTTTGAATTTTAATCTATAACCGTGAGTATCCAGCTGGAATTTTTTCAATAATAGTGCCTTTATAGAATCATAGTCACTTCTAGAGGCATCATCCAAAGTGCAGATAGCTGTAAGGGCTTCACCTGAAAATAATGACATTAATTTACTAGGCCATTCAGATTTGTCCAGTTTATGTTCCTGACAAATTGTCTGAAACCTATTCAAGTAACATGATATGTCATCGGATGGATGAAATTTAGGTAAATGAACCTTAAAAGGACACCCATGATCCCTTTTTGTTGTGCCCTGATTAGTGCTCTCCACCGGTTTGTTCTCATTCTCAAGTTTAAGCTTTTGAAGCTGAATTTCAGCCATTTTTTGCTCATGCTCAAACTGTGCTAGCTTAAGCTTTTCTTCTTTTTCATCTTGCCTCTTCTTCTCCGCTAATTCTTGTTCTAATTTTTTTCTCAGCTGCTGCTGCTTCTCTGTCTTCTCGCCTTCTCGTCTCAGCTAATTCTTGTTCTAATTTTTTCTCTTCCTTAGCCACCTGTTCTAAAGCAAACTCTTTCAAGGCCTTCGCTTGAAACCCAAGTCTTTCACCCACGGTGACAAAATGTTCTAGGCAAGACATGTTGAGGTACCCTGATGTAATCAATCAGTTACAACAATAATACTCTTAAATAAAATTATATCACTTTTCAACAAATTGCCTTATACTTAATATCAGAACTGAACAATTCTGCACTATTTTCAAAGGAGACAGTAATGTATTTCCAAAGGAGCACCGAAGACAATACAATTTAAGGTATATATATATATAGATAATAGATCAAGCCTAACAAGGACAATACTAAAATATAAAGAAAGATAAGGTATAAAAGTTTTAACAGGTAATGAAAAAAAAAAAAAAAAAAAACGTAATCAGTAGAAGATCCACCATTTAATACATGAATCAACTGAATTGATAGTCAGATTCGATAAACAGAACACGACCAATAATGACAAAAAATTAAAACAATCAACAGAATATGACCAAGACCAACATTAACAAGTACGAACAACTAAAGAAGAAAAAAAATAATAATAATTGTAATGATCTAACAGGTTATGATCACCACACAGTACCTATAGAACAATTTGTGTGTGCCCGCTTTACGGCGAGATGTATCACACAACAAGACAGCCGAGCCAACCTTGCACGCTTATACAAGAATTACATATATTAATACATTAAAAAAAGGAAAACAAACATCAGAGCTGATGGAGATCCACCCAAAATAATCATGAACACAGACCGAAAGATGTAAAAAATCGCACTTATCTTGTATGAAAATAAAACAGTCTCCTTCCTGGCCTGAGATATGGTGCTAAGAAATGGATGTGCCGCTCTGAAGCACTCCACAACAATGTAAACCGATTCGTCACTCCTTCCCTAAACTCCCGTCTGACAAGACTCCATTTTGAATTTGATTGTAGACTCGCAGAAGTCGCTCGCTTGAAATAGTGACTGCTGGTAAATTGATATTTTCTTCTAATGAAAAAAAATTCTTCGATAACGCTGGCCCTCTTTACTTTTCCACTGCCGACACCTTGATAATAATGAACAGTTAATTCATAATATATTTCGAAAGTTATTTCAAAAATTTCCTCTCCTCCATTCATACACCGCTCTGAGTAGATGCGACCTTCACCTTGTCCGTAAGTGGGACGTCCTTACGGTAAACATTTGCTTGTAGACTTGGTTTTTAAAAAAAATGTACTTTACAAGTTCAAAATCCACGATACTTGGCCCCCAAAAAGCTGTGGCGTTCTCCAACTTGCTCTTAGGTTTAATGATTTAATTCATGGAAGAGTGAAACATATTTGCAGTAGCCAAGTGATCATACAATAGTTCTTAATTACTTGCTACATAAACATCCGCACAAGAATTGAAGAAACGTCCAGCTTATTCACAACACGAACATGTTTATTATGGATAAAACGTATGCTCCAATGAAGTATTACTTGTAAGACCTTTTTTCACTACACATCGCTAACTCCCCTGGCATAGGGAGAATGCCGGTACTGGCATATAACAGTCTGTCCGTAAATGTCGAGATCCAGTCCTGTAATCAGCTGTATCTATGAGCATACGAATATATAAGAACAGGAACATCGCCCGTCTTCAGTCTGCAAACATCACTATATCATTTCTATTCACTCCTCTACCTATCCTGTGAATGAATCAGACACTCTGTCATTCCAGGATGAACAGACTTACTTCAGAACATATCTATCAAACACACCGACATCTGAAATATCTCGGAGCAATTCACACATGCATCCTCCCTGTTCAACGACACATCTCCTAATCCCCCCTGAACCCTTCGCTCTCATTCGCCCACCTTTTGACCTCTCTTGCATACTGATTAGTGACGTCGTCTCTGCCGCAATGCGACGGACGGTAATAAAAACTAGTGGACGAAGCTATTTAATAGCTAGATATAAGAACATAATAACAGCATATAAAATGTACGTCACAATATACATACCCTAGACATTTAACGTAGTCATCACAATATTCCAGAATAATTCTGACTGAGGCATAATGTGGTAGCAAGTAAGGTTATCTGTAAAACACTACACCTATTAGATACAGATACCTTCACAGCTGACCTCAGTCAGTACATTAAGTCCCCGATAAAAATTTATAACATCCCACTTTACCACATACATATAAGGGAAACAATACAATTATTGTCTAACTTTCAACCACAGTTGCACCCCCTTAGCTGTGGTTGAAAGTTAATGTACTCTCTCGAAAATAAAAAAGTGCGAAAATGACGGTGTGCATGATGTGACCGACCGACCGATGTACTTACGGCGGGAATTATGGTATTGGATGATACCAACCTGTATCACATGCTTGATGTATGAAATATTTTTCATGTTACATGATTGTTAAAATATAGTTTGCGCAGACTGCGCTTGCTTGGCCATGTCCGAAGCATGGAAGAAACATATTTTCTATGGGCAACTAGGTTCAAAGATTTGTGTGTGCATGAGAGACATGAAGGCACAGGACACACATCCTGGAACTTAGAAGGATGAAGCTGCCGATCGCTCCAAGTGGAGATGCTCCCTACGCCGTCACCTAAGATTTGGCGAAAAGAAGCTCTCACAGCAAGCATAAGGGAGGGGAAAACGTCGAAAGGTTCACCAGAAAAATAAGCACCTGAGAGCTGTCACCTCAGGGGCGCATTTCTATAGTTATGAATAAAGGGGCTATTATTATGTTGGCTTTTTTTGCATGCTTTGCTAATTATCATAGATTTCGTTTTCTTTTGCTTCTGGGAATAAAATGAAATAAAATAAAACGTATTTATCAAATGGCAGTTATCGCTCATCTTTCTAACGCTTGTTTCATGTATATCGAACAGATACCCGTGAGGATATACCAATTTAAAAACAGGTAGTGACTTTTCAGTCGTCCTGAACTTCTGAATCCAAGAAGACGATGGAAATGGACAGGACACGTACTGAGGACATCTGTTGATATCATTACTAGGCAGTCCTTGTTTTATAATCCCCAGGGTTAAAGGTCATGGTAGTTTCATAGCATATACTGCCGTATTCTTCTTCTTCTTCCTCGTTCGTCCTGAAAAGGAGGTTGGTTGCGTTGTGTCTGTTTACGCCCGAGCTGTGATATCTGCACCTTTCGGTCGACACATCCGACTTCAGCACGGCATACTGCCGTATGAGAATGAAGTGTTAAAGACTTCACTAGACTAGGTCCGGTATTGAGAGGTGGGTTGACCAGTTCCCTTTCCCGCTGCTTTTTCCTTCCCTAACTCAAGTGTAAAGTCAGGTACCCATTACAGCTGGATAGACAAAAGCATGTCGACACCGTGAATCAAACCCGTCACCTTTACCGCGAGAGACCAGCGCTCTAACCATTCTGTCACTCGGACGCTCAATATCCTCAGGGTCAGAGATGTAAATGTTGATAGACAAACTCCTGGGTAAGAGAACTAGACAGAGAGAGAGAGAGACAGAGAGAGAGAAAGAGAGAGACAGAAAAAGAAGAGAGAAAGAGAGAAACACAGAGTGACAGAGTGAGAGAAAGAGAGAGACAGATAGAGAAATAGAGAGAGAGAAATTAAAGAAAGCGTGACAGAGAGAGATATAAAGAGAAATAGAGAGAGGGAAAGAGATAGACAGAGAGAGACAGAGAGAAAGAGAAATACAGAGAGACAGAGAGAAAGACAGAGAAATAGAGATTTTGACGATACGGTTGTGCTACCTCACGTCCACTCCATCAGTATCTTCTTTTTCTTCATTTCTCTCTTCCTCTCACTCATCGCTTTTATTTGGCATAATTTTTTGCCCTTTCATTCATTATTTTAATCTCTATGCTGAATCTAGTGGGTGAAGTCTCTAAAACTCTACTTCCCTACGGACGTATCTGCTTTACACGCAGAATTGTTTACGTTCCGCAAAGTACATGCGATAATACCAGGTAATTATACTGGTCATGCGCTTATCTGTTCTCTCAGTCTGACCACCTTTTGAAACGCGGTGGTCCAACATTTGACCCCAGTGAAAAGCTGCTGACCGTGTTGACACACGCACCATACAACATTGTCTGACCAGACATCTGTCTGGCGCAGGCACGCAGATAAAGGCGATAATTGGATAATTGTCTCATCTGAGCCATCTTTGTATCATGATTGTTAGAGATAATCTGTCTGGAGAGACATCTTGGCGGAAGACATTACGCCAGGAAAACATGGTCACAAGATTGTGAAGAGGCAGATAGATTTAATCGGAAGTATTATGCAGAATTATATAGAGGTCACGCGTGGAATATTAAAATGTAATATTTTAAAACACGCGAGGGGATATTTTAAATGAAAACACTCAAACAGTGCTAGAGAGATTTAATTGGTTTGAAGTGAGATGCCGGAATATACAATGAATTCTATTGGAATATTCGGCGGAAGCACAATCTGTAATTTGAACTGAGAATGAGAGATTTAATCTAGTGAACTCAGAGGCACAGAACAGACAGCTTCGCAACTTCAACCGAGCAACTCCCATAAAGCCAGAAAGAGAAGGATCGGACCTAGAATTCCTATATCAAAAGTGACAGATCGACAGTATTTGGGCAACTCTTAAACCTTAAGAGTAAACCCGCATATTTAAATACACAGACTGTAAAAACTTCAGGGACCAGGACTTTATAAATACAAGACTGAAAACCTGGGAATTGGATCATCAGTCATTGTGACGTATGTAAATTTAGCCTCAGTAATCTTACAGAAATCCGACCACCTTCGCTTCCTCAGTTAGTGTTTACGTTTTGCGAAGGCAAAACCACGCAATTCGCTGTCTGTTGACTCACTTTTGAAGCCACGCCTATTTTTCCTGTCTTTCTTGCGCTAACGAGTTGTTTACCTATTTTCGCAACATGCAGATAACAGGGGAGCGAACCGGTCTGTTTACCTGAGTTCTCACGCGAGATGATCTGTCAATCATCGGATAGTGACAGAAAGCACGTGGGGAAAAAGACCAAACTCGGTAGCTAATTCAAGGGCGATAATAATACTCCCCGACCACCTTTGATGTCCGACATTTTCAGGAGAATTAAGTATTTGATCTACGGCAGAGGGGCGAAATCTAAGAAGGCCCGTTCGCACGGGATGTCTTCTGATGTCGTTCGGCACCGCGAGTGAGCGAACCGTAGAATCCTTTATCTCGGAAGCCAAGCTCGTTGATTTTTCCCTGATTCGTCGAAGGTGTGACTTGCCACATCTTGTAGAGATATTGCACAAAATCTGTATATATACTGCGTTCTCTCCAAGTCAGTTATCAAGTCTCTCTGGAAATTTTGGATAATCTAAACGCGGACGCTAGAACCTATGTGAAATAGTGCGTTAATAGCCTTCGTGGGGATTATTCTGTTTTTTTCTGTGCTTGATCAAAAACCAGCGGCCAGCAGTTTTTCTATTGTAGTCCTTTCCTCAGTTACTGAAGGAATAATAGTTGTCGTTTTTTTTTTTGTTCTTGGCGTTCGTCCCCGTACCGGTGTGAACAGGAATCGCCAAGGCGACACACTAACATTTTCAACTGTAAATATGAGTAACAGGACTTACAAAATACCCAGATTTTTCCATTCAATTTTATCAGCCCGCTGTGGCAATATACATAACATTTTTCCCGACTTCTGACAGTCGTTTACCCAAGTGGATTGTATCTCGGAGAATACGCTGTTTCATAATCGGTACTCACCCCAGAGCAAGCCGATAGGATTATCATCACCATCATAATTAACAGTTTAAGCAATCATATGTTTTCTTGTTGTTTACTGGGAATGCCATATCTCAGAGAGTTCCGGCATTAACTATTCTAGGTGACAATTTTGTATCCAAAAATCTAACACCAAATTCGGCTTTTACCGTGTAAAATTTAATTATTATTGGAGGGACTGGGGCCCGATTCGGATGATACCAACTTCTGGACTTTATATGCACATTCATGGATTATTCTTCCAAAAGATTGTTTCACCAGATTAAGTAAGGAGCGAATGAGTGGCCACGTATAAAAGAGAAAGAGAGAGAGAGAGAGTGAAATAATTTCTTTTGGTACATGAAACATTGTACCTGCAAACTTCAGTTCTTTTTAACTATTGTTTATTTTTTTTTACTGGATAGCATTTTAGTGGGACACATTCTTTTTTTTACTGTCTATTCTATACCCTAGTGTTAATCTTTGACCTGATGGGATAGACGCCCAATGATGGGTTGAACGCTCAATGATGGGATGGACGCTCAATGATGGGTTGGACGCTTAGTGATGGGTTGGACGCTGAGTGATGGAATGGACGCTCAATGATGGGATGGACGCTCAATGATGGGTTGAACGCTTAGTCATGGGTTGGACGCACTATTGATGGGTTGGACGCTGAGTGATGGGTTAGACGCTGGTTGATAGATTGGACGTTGAGTGATGGGTTGGACGCTGAGTGATGGGTTGGACGTTAAATGATGGGTTGGACGCTGAGTGATGGGATGGACGCTGAGTGATGGGTTAGACGTTAAATGATGGGTTGGACGCTGAGTGATGGGATGGATGCTAAGTGATGGGTTGGACGCTCAGTGATGGGTTGACCGCTCAGTAATGGGTTTGGACACACACTTAGTGATGGGTTGGACACTTAGTGATGAGTGGGTCGCTCATTGATGGGCTGGATGCTGAGTGATGGGTTGGAAGCTCATTGATGGGTTGGACGCTGAGTGATGGGTTGGACACTGAGTAATGGGTTGGACGCTTAGTGATGGGTTGGACCCTTAATGATGGGTTGGATGCTTAGTGATTGGTTGGGCGCTCAGTGATTGGTTGGGTGCTCAGTAATTAGTTGGACGTTCAGTGATTGGTTGGTCGCTCAGTGATGAGTTGGACGCTCAGCGATGGGTTTGTCGCTTAGTGATGGGTTGGACGCTTAGTGATGTGTAGGTAGGACACTTAGTGACGGGTCGGACCCTTAGTGAAGATTTGGACACCTAGTGATGATTTGGACACCTAGTGATGGGTTGGACATTTAGTGATGAGTTAGACACTTAATGATGGGTTGGACACCTACTGATGGGTTGCACACTTAGTGATGGGTTGGATACTTAATGATAGGTTGGACAGCACTACCTGACAGCACAGAAAGCAACAGCAATAGCCTTCTAATGGAAACTAATATACAACCCTACCTACGACACTTCATAACATTCTGTATGTAAACGAAATTTGAAAGATGGCGCACGTTCTCAACCGCCGTTGGCAGCCAACTGCTTTGATCGATACCGCTAAAAAAAAAAAAGAAACACAAAACGTTCCGCGAAATGTTCAATTCGATTCACCGCAGTAATCGATTACCAATAAATCATTTGCAATCAACAATACCACTAAAACGTAATGGGAGTATTTCTTTGATATTTCACGTGCTAAAGAAATTGTATGTACGTGCAGGCTTTTTTTCCCCCTACATTTCCTCTCGAAGTATAGCTCTTTTGTGTGGGCAGGCAAGGATGCCATTTATGATGAAACCCGTATTGATAGAACGGAATGGAAAAAATAAGGACGGGCGCCAACTTAATAGATGTGTCTGTCTTGAACATGGAGTATCGATCTTCATTCTATGTATTATTCCTCTTCTTTTTATTTTTGTAGCACTGACAGTCGCATCCAATCCAGATAACGATAGAAAAATGAACGGCTGTCCACTTTCAGCAAAGCGAAAGCGAAATCTTTTAACTGAGAAAACATATTTTACCTAATGTTATGAAGCTGTCTAGGGACACATAACTGAATAGGTTGCAAGAAATTCCAGACATTATTTTAATTGCTTATCTCCCGTGTCAGAGAGCAGAATCCATGGACAATGTACTGCCCCCCTAACGGCGCTTCATTATTCCGCAACAGATCTAGAATAAGTCTCCAAGGTATAGGCCACATTGGGCCATAATTTGGGCTCTTATGTTTGTAACAAAAGGCGTCAATGCTGGGATAAAACGCCGCTAGTGATGTCAATGATGAAAACACCATTTTTAGCAATAATACCATACGGATTACGAACTGGCCGTGCTGAATAGTGTGTCGCAAGATGGATGTTGAATAGACAATAATATAGTTCTCAGAAATGGAGAAGAGAACTGGTGAACATCTCGTAATAGTTTATGCTGAGTATGGTATGTAAATATACTCATCATGTGACGTATTCTTTCCAGAACGTTGTCTCCATTACAGCTGCTCTGAACGCATCACGATTCTGGGCAAGTCGACCTGCATCAGCCAAAGACAAGTTCAGACTCTCTGTGATGTCCTGGGTCCACCGTCGTCTAGGTCGACCCCTTCCCCTTTTTCCAGGGACCATGCCTTCCATCACTATTTTTTCCAGACTATTATGTCTTTTTATATGACCAAAAAATGTCAGCTTCCTTATTGCGATGGTATTTAGGAGCCAATTTTCCTCTACGTTTAGTGAGTGCAGTACTTCTCTGTTGGTCATTTTTTCTGTCCAGGGTAAATATACTACTGAAGCTAATTATATGAGGCTTAACATATATAACTATTAAATAGTCAAGTAATTATTAATCAATGATACACAAGTAATGAAATCAAAAGATCAATAATACTTCATTAAGAGATGACAAAACCAAGTGTCAGCAATAATTTTACAATATTTTGTCAGTTTATGTGTTCTATTGCATGGGGATTCAACCTGGGGTACACATACCCCGGGGGGTACGAGAAGACATCTAAGGGGGTACGTGGGGAAAAAAACTGCCAATGCACTGTCGGAGGGTTTTCTTATTTGTCACTATTTTAAGTAAATTACTTTGAGAACTGAAAACTTTTTTGTTGTTGAAAAATTGAGGCAATATAAATATATTTATTTTATTTTATTTTTCCATTTTATTTCTCTTTTTTTTTTTTTTTTTTTTTTGAAGCAATAGTTCGGTTGTTTACACTGATACGCGTCTTAATCCTGCCTTACTCCCTCCCTGCATCTAACTCCCTGCCTCTCGTAATAAGTGTGTGGTGTGGTGCATGTGTGAGCGGTGCGGCGAGAGTCAAGTTAAAGGCTTGTAGCGATGCAGCAGCTTGGCGAGATTATTTGGCGCAACAGCAGCAAGAGGCGCCACTATTTTTTGTAATATATTGTGTTATGTCATATTAATATCTCGATGTCCACATGTGCGTAAATTACTTTATTTAAGATTAATTTTGACTAGTATTATCGTTATTCATTTGTTTCGTTGATTGTAGTTAACATTAGCAAATTAGTTTTTAACCAATTATGCACCAATAACCTTGGGGGTACATAGTTAAAGATAAATTATATCTGAGGGTACGCGAACAAAAAAGTTTAAATACCACTGTTATATTACAATGCGCAAAGGTGACTGACAGATATTGTAGCTGTCTGAAAAATTTTCAAAATGAAATCAGATTAGACAATGTTTACAGTAGGATCAATGATTCCGGATGAACGAGTCCCCAGTGTGGCGAGGTTGAAGTTGGATAGAAGATAATAGATATAGTTCTCAGAAATGGAGAAGAAAACTGGTGAAGTTGTGGTATGATAGGCACAGGACTAGTCAGGTAGTTAACTGCACAGTTCTAGATGGTAGCTGTAGAAGAGAGCTGTGAAGTAAGTCACCTTCTTGGTAGACCTATCATATGCTCCAAGGGTGTGTTTTAATAATTGATGTGAAATGCAGCTCGTTAATTGTCCCTACCAGTTTAAATATTAATTAATTCTCTTTTTTTCCACACAATAACTAAATTTCAAACAGAAACTGGAATTTAACAAAATCAATCAACTGCGATTTATAAAATATATCTGCACATTTATTAATTTAAAATAATAAGGTTGGTAAGGTTTGCAAATATGTATTTACAATATCGTAGGCTGAAAATTATAGATTCTTAATGTATTTGTCATCATTTATATGCATTGGTGACTTCTGGATCCTGTTTCTTCAAGGTAACTGCTATTTATCTAGTTCAGGTTCTTCCACAACAAACACATCCGGTCATTAAACAGGTGTTGATTTCCAAGATATTTATTTCTCTGGACAGGTAGCCCAATGTTACTACTCAGCGAATTGAAGAAGTGGTCCTTTAATCACCCACACTGCAGTCTGTTATGCTTCAGTTTAGAACAGTGTTTCTCAACCCTGATAGTAGCAACGCCCCCTTTTGACAACTAATATTTTAAAAAGCCCCCCACCCTTTTAGCATCCCCTTGCTCTTTTTCGTGTATACACAAACACACACACATATATACATATATTCCACTATACTTTTAAAAAAGCAATGCAGTTAATGAGTTATCTTTTCTTATAATATAAAGAAAAAGAGAAAGCACATTAACTGCATTGGCGGAGCAAATGATATAAAATTAGTTCTTACAACTCTATAACTATCATAATCATATCATTTTAATAGCGCCTAAATGACTGCATATATATCTTCAAATCTGAATATTAAAGCCTCTCCTTATGTAACCACTTTAAACATGAAAAAATTTAAAAAATTATTAGTTGATAATAATGATATAATTATATAAAAATTCACTTACTAATGAAGCTTAATGAGATCCTTGCGCTTGGTGTGACTCAGGCAGTTTTGTAATATTTGGTTCTAAGTTTGTTAAAATCCTCTGTTACATATCTGCAGTCGGTTTCGTTGCTTTTGTAGTAGCAACACTACTGCACTGAACCCCTTCTCCACCAAATATGACGTTGGGAATGCTGTAATTAGCAATTTAGTTTCACACCAAAGAACGGGATACGCAAGCCACTGCTGGATCCAAAATTTTTCGTAATGTGTGTGACTGAATCGTGCTTTTGCCTCGAAGTCATTTGGTAGCTCAATTCATTCTTCTTGTAAATGTTGACTAACTTGTTCCACGTCTGATTCAAACGGATTAATCATCCAATCCGGTATTATTAGTTCTTGCAAGTCTTTAAATCTTATGCTTATATCATTTTTAATAGCGTCCAAATGACTGCAATAAACCTATAAATCTGAATCTTTAAGCCTGTCCCCACCTAACTGCAGTAAACATGGAAAATGAGAAAGTTCTCGGCGACTAAGATTATTTGCATATAATGTCAATTTGTTGATGAACCCCATGGTAATTCCTTTCACTTTAATCAGATTGATCTCATTTCCTTATAGCTTAAAAAGAACCTCATTTAACTTTTCAAATATATCTGAAAGATAGACCACATCGTTTCGCAATATTTCTCTTTCTATGCTAAATTCTTCTTTGATAGAATCCAAAAAATCTACTGTCTCCTGACAATGGTAACATCCCAGGTACTAAAATTTTGCGTTTGGAATCCTTGAAACACTCCATGGGAAGCAGGGCAAATAAAAACTATCGTGTTACAAGCTATGGGAAGGGGAATATCTTTTGTAATTGTTTCATATTGATTCTTGTAAAAATGTACACAACGCCCCCCTGAATGGAAGTAGCGACCCCCAATCGTTGCGACCCATCAGAACGCCCCCATACATCTTGAAAACGCCCCCCAAGGGGCGGTACCGCCCCCGTTGAGAAACACTGGTTTAGAAGCTTTAGTAGTCACTCTCTCGGAAAAGAAACCCTTCAGACATAGTATTACGGATCTGAGCTTATCATTTATGCAAGTCTCTTCACAAGCAGGTCAGTTTTGCTTTTCTCAGCTATGGTCTGTGGTTATGTAGCTCCGACAAGCGCGTGTCAGTCCGCTGAACGTCTTTTCAACTGTAATTTTAAATTTGAGAGTCCAGAATTGAATCTGAGCGGTCTTATATATCCAACCTAGATCTAACCTTTTCCTTCTCGGATGTCTGCTCTTGAGTTCACTTTTCACCGGTAAC
>JAMPIV010010363.1:0-113367 GCA_024509875.1 Oreohelix idahoensis | reverse complement strand
GTGCTACTACAACCAATCGGTCATAGAAGAAATCTTATGTTTTGTGAACCGACCACCTAACACGCTCGCATTCTGCTAACAACTCACTAGAATCATACACCTTACTACACAGAGGACTGTCAAAAAAGGAGGCAGGTTGTTGTTGTTTAAATACGGGCCCCCCCCTGCTGAGCTCAGCTGAGTTGAAGTCATGAGCTCCAGTTTCTCCAGCTTGGCTTGCATTTAAAGGATCATCACATCTGATCCCAAGCTAGGAATAAGAAGCGCATGGCATTCTGTGCATTCCCCGCCATCCAAGGGGGCTCTCCAACTATGCAGAGCTAAAATACTGTGCTCTGGTTCTGGGCTGTCCCACTTCTCAGCTCTCCCTACCTATCACTGGATCCATAGTGAGATCCTCCTGCATGCAGTCAACCAGGTCAATGCCAAAGAATCACGTCTGGGGCTCGTGACTTCTCCAGGTTTAATGTGCAATGCTGGGGTCTCATCATGTTTCACCACAGGGGGATTCCCTGGAAGTGTGTGGATGATTGCAAAAGTCAATGAGTGTGTAATTAGCCTCACAGACAGAGACTCACTTCCACATATGTGCATAGCTGGTGGTCATCTAAAGATGACTCCAGATATGCATAAGGAGGCCAGTGTGCTAGGGAAACTTATCAGTTCACTTATAAATGCCATGTTCATCATGACAACAGGCTAAATTGATTGGAGAAAAAAAAAAGATCGATACTTAACAATTTGCCCGTAGTCCTTCACTGTTGTTTAGTCTTGGTTTATTGCCACAGTTTTCATAAAAACTGGATCTTATCAAGTATTATTTTTGCTCCTTTTTTTTTTAAGCAACCTTCTCTTTCAACATTTATTATTATTTGGAATCCACGTATTTCATATCCTTGTGTTTTATTTAATTCCATATCTTTTATTTTCTTGTATTTTGTCTTCATCCTATTTTCTTTTGCTTGTTTGCAGTACCTAATGTACTTCCTGCTTATTTGCACATTCATTGGCTGATTCTATGCATTTCTTTGTATACTGTCAAGTTGTGCATTGTTCTTTATAACATTAGTGTAATTGTGTGTGATTTTTTTCATCCCTATTTTATTTTTCTTGAATGTTCCTCTCCAGGTAAACTTCATCCATTGTTGTGTACTTTAACAGTAATGGAATGGTGAAGGTGGATTTGATGAATACCATCATTAGTGGTAGTACTTATGTATGTGTTAGACCATCACATTGTAGGAAACAGGGTAGATATCATATTGACATCACAGTGATAAGCAATTAATCCAACTTCTGATTCAACATATGCCATATATTGAATGACTTCATTCACAATGAATTGTATGATGACAAATTATATACAAACTTCCTGCTGAATCTGACTCCAGCAGTTATCTCAGATGGCTCAATTTTTCAGTATTATGGAACAGGATATCTGTTAACTTCTCGTCAATTCAGTGGCGTACTGGGGGGGGGGGCATGGTCCGCCATAGATGACAGCCAGCAAAGCGGTACCATCACACACATTTATGAAAATGCTTACTGTTAAAAATATACTTGCATCTGAGTTTCTTTATGGGGGAGGGGTGCCAAAGGTAGACTCTGCAACTTGTGCCGAATACTTTAAGTACTTTTCTGCGTCAGTTATTCGAATTTTAGTGATTGGCTCAGTCTGAACCAGTTGTAAGTTTCTGACATTAAACTTCAAAAATACATGTACCAATGTAAATGATAAAACCTGTTGTTCCATGCTGTTCTTGTTTCATTAAATACTTTCAGTGTTCTAACCTTCACACAACTGGCTATACACAACTTGACATGAAAGCATCAAACTAGATGACATCAGAACCAGCTTGTCAAAGCATCTCTTGGACATACTTGAACCAGTATCGCAGAATCTGCAGCTTCTCAAGTCTGTTTTTCATCTCAAGCCATGTTTTGTCACCTAGTCAATCGGCTTCCAAAATTCATATTATCTGACTATTGACATAAAATGTAGACGTCCTCACAACACAAGAAACATAACCTTCATCTGAATATCACTTTGCACCAGTAATATTCTCTCAGTACCATTCAAATAGAAAAGGGGATTTTAAAATGTACTTTTCTTACATTTCCTCTAATTTTGTCTCCCCATTTATGAGTTACAGGTCTGCAACCCTTTATCTGAAACCATTGGTACCAGATGTAATATGGAATTCAGAATTTGTCAGAATAGTAGTACTGTACATGTACTGTATATTATGGTAACACCCTAACATGGTCTGTGGCAGCACTTTGTAAGGAAACACATTAACATTTCTGCAGGCAACCTTCTGAATATTCACACCCTCATTGTTGAGATTTCATAGTATATTCTAGCATTTTTTGTGACTAGCGAACTAATCACTGGCATACATTCACTTATTTGTTGTTGAATCCACACAGTGATGGCTTTCTTGCCCTATGCAATGTTTTCCTATTTAGCATTAGTGTATTTTGTGTCAGTGTACAACTTCAAACAGCTTTTGGTTTTAAGGACTATCTTCATTGCACATGGACAACTCCATCAGTGCTCCGATCTCCTCCCTTAGATCGCAGCACAGTGCATGAACTTCTATTTTTTCGCTCTTATCTGAGAAGGCTAGGCATCCGATCTCACTACCCAGGAGACCAGGTGGGAGTATGACATCATTAGGACCACTGGTTCTGAAAAAAAAGTTTCCATAAATTATATTCCCTCAACTGGGAATCAAACCTGGTACCACTAGAATTTGAGGCGGACGCCATACCTCTTAGCCACTCCAATCCCCTTAAAGCCAAATAGGGTGGTAGTTCCCACACCACATTCTTTAGTAAGACTCCACACAGACATACCACAATCAAGCTTCTGCAATAATTCCATTTTTTGTACTTTTGATAATGAGTGAAGCTTCCTCTTATACTTCTAATTATTACCAATTGTGGTTTCTGCAGCTCTTTTTTACATTTTCACAAAAGAAATTAACTCAAAATCACCCAAAAAAATAACAGATGTATCTGGCAGTAGCGGACGCACATGTGGCAGAGCTGAGACATAATAAATGTGCCACGCTCGAAACATAAATATATTTGTAGTTTAGTTTTATGATGCTTCGACTTGTCTGATGTATTGTATGTGCGCTAGCTTGGCAGTATAAGCACATAGCCAGGAGACATGGTGCAACTGATGCCTCATACCTGCTTGGATTATTTCATACACACGAGTGATGCTGTATGAATAAACTTTTGCTTTTCTAATTCAGAGTTCCAGATAGTGGGTGCAGACCTGTATTATTATGTCACATATAGTCCCAGGGGTCTCTGAGGAGGCAAAGAGAGAATAGACCTATTGCTACCTTGGGCATGTTGTACAAGGGGACTAATATGAGGTTGTGCTGGCGGCTGGCAATCTCATTGTGTCAAACAAATTGCCACAGAAGCTACAGCTACAAGAGCATGTGAATGTTTGGTGCAGGTTTCCAACAAGCACTAGCTGCATTGGTGGTTCCATGCTCCATAAGGAGAGCAAAGGAAAATGATGGTGTTCAATTATGTCCCTTTACAATAATTTCTAAATTGTATCCCTTTGGTCATTTCCTGCCTTCAGCACTTCTTCTTTGATCCTTAGCTGCCGACCGTCAAAGCAGTCAGTGGCTATCATGCCTGGTGGCGTCTTGTAGGCAACAACAAATCGATACCACTTTGCTCGGTCGGCGGCCATCCTTCGTACAGTGCCCCAACTCTGGTTCATTCCCTGCATCTCAGCCTCCACAGTCCTCCGCCAAGTTATTTTTGGTCGGCCTCTCTTTTGTTTTCCTTCAGGGGTCCATAGCATAGCTGTTCTTGTGATGGCATCGGGGTCTCTTCTGAGGACATGGCCAACCCCAGCTCCAGCATCTGCCAGCTATGATGGTGTGCATGTCCTCTTGCTTGCTCCAAGTGAGCAGATCTTGGTTGGTGATGGTATTCGGCCAAAAGATTCTCTGGCAAATTGTTGCTGTCATTTTCGACGGAGTCATCTGTCAAGTTATTTGCTTATGTTTGTATCATAAGTATAATTGTGTCTTTACCTGCGATGTCAGGTTGATTAGGGGTTGTCTTCCCTTGTTTATTCATTCATTGTGTTTGACCTTTAGGGTCAGAGGTTGTCAGTTCGGGCGTAGGCCTATGGGAAGGTTTTTTAAGCGGGAGTGAGATATACTTCCGGGAAGCCGGGAGGTCCTGTTTTTCTGAAGGGACCAAGAGTCCATTGTTTTTTGGGGAGAATCTTCGAAGTAACTGCTATGGCAGTTTTCCCCAGTGAATCTCTGTGCGTCGGGATGACGACAGAATTCCTTGTGTAGTTCTGAGGATTCATTTACCAGGTAATACCGACCTTTATGCATTATTACGCTTTTCGGTGGCAGAACATGTAAAGGATTACCTAGGGTGAACAGCAGTTCACGGATCCGCCATTTCAGAACTTATATATTTGTGCTCGAGGTAGCCATCCAAGACTGTTAGTCTTATATTGTCCAGAAATCCAGTGACGAAGATATATTGTGGGAGCCGCAGATTGGCGGAACTTCTATCTACAATAAGTATTACTGCAGGGTTGGTGATAACCTATTTAACAGAAGTACACGGCCGACGTTAGGACGAGGCCTGTGCTTCCGGCTATTATACTACAGCCTGATATGTGCAATTGGCAGGGAGTGCCAAGTTGCACCTGTGTGTCAAGGTAACTAAGGCATCTGACGCGTTTAGTCAGAGACGCCAAGGGCGACGCTACGAACTGTCATTATTGAAGAACTTTGCTATTGACCATGCACGTCTATTCTGATGTTTACCTTTTTGAATGCCAAATGTATACCTATCGATGTCAGGTCAGCATGACCTTGTTACACTGACTGTTCCTGTTGATATTATGTGTGTTCCCGTCAATAAATGTCTTGAAACATGCCTGCAGTGTCAAAGCATCCTTGATTACTGCATGTGAGAGTATGGGTTGCAGGATCTACATCTATACGAGCCTAAACACATTTGCGTCTTCATTCGCACCCACACTCAACTCATCATACGCTCGCACTACACATCTAACAACATGTAAACTGTCTTGGGCCAGTGATCACCTCAACAAGAAAAAAAAGACAGTTACATTTCTGGTGGACCAGTTACGTGGGCTCTTATGATACATTTCTTGTCGCCAATGTGGCCTAGAAACTTACATTTCTGATGGACCAGATCTGTGGGTTTAAAAAGAACAGAGCGAGCATTTGACATTATTGTTGACATTTATGGATTCAGAAATTTACATTCCTGGTTGGCTGTTACATGTATGATGTCTCCAGTTTTGTCGAGAAAGTTACAAGAAGGACAAGTACACATTACACTTCTGATCTGTGGGTCTAAGCTACACACGGGACAGCCGTAACACAGCGCTAATTCTATACTTGCAAGTTTTGGCTACAACAGGACAGATATAGGTCATCAACGGTTGACACAAATAAACAGTACGAGCATTTATATTATAATGCTACATAAAGCATAACAAGACAAGTACTGAAGTGAACTACTAGGCATTTGCTACGTGGACCATAACTGCATAGAAGGCGGGTTCCTATTGTAAACAGTACTGCGGGTTGTTACACGTTTCATTCAACAACAGACTTTTCTAGGTCAGAGCATTCAAGCTACATTGTTGGAGGTCAAGTGTCTGTAAACAGTACGTGAAATTGTAAACATTCAATGTGCAAGCCCTAATTTGAGAAGGTCATAGTAACTTTGGTTCGTGAATACCACTTTATGTTACAGTGGATTTGACGTTCAGTGCGCGTTTGACATTTCGTTTCTGTGTTCGCAAGGAGCAAGAAATTTATTTTAGTTTCAGCTGTGACTGAACTTGTTCTGCAACACATTGAAATTGATTGATTGCTATATGTTTATGTCACTTCTACTGTTTTGTGTATTTTTCTGCGGGTTTTTCGGTTGGTGGGTCTTACGGTAAATATGCCACTTGATCGAGGCTTACTGTAAGCGGTCTGTAGGTGCAAATTTTCTTAATTTGGAAATTTGCTAGTGACAATTGGTCGCTATTGATGTTAGCTGTGATGTAATTGTACTTAACGTTGTTTTTGTAATATTTTGTCTGTTTTTCAGTTTTGATTGTCGATTTGTTTTGTTTGTATTCTGTAGGTCTCTCTTTTCTTGTGTATTTCTCTACACATTTTTGGTTAAAACAGTGTTGCCATTTGTATTGTTTTGTATTTTTGTCTTTGTATTTTTTTTTTGGTTGTACTACATTACTGTCATGCACAGTCTACATACACATACTTGGTCATGTTTTGATATTATTGATAAGGTAGACTCTTCATATAGAGTTTGTTAAATAATATTATATAAGATATTTATACAAGTTCTTTGATAAAAGACTTGTTATCTACAAAGATTGAGACAGTAAAATAAAGTGAAGTGAGTATACAAGTCTAGCATTTCAGACTTGTCTCCCATTGAAGTGGGATAAGGTAATTTATTTAATTTTTTTTTCAGGTTTCTGATCTCATTAGACAGAATGTCTACATTGGATTTCTTCATCCAGCAAGGGTTGACCCTTGGTAAGTCTGGTAAAGAATTGGAAGAATATTCATCTGCTCAATTCGCCATTGCATTAAAGTCAGAAGAAAAGAAACAAAAAGAGGAAATTAAATTGAAAGCAGAAGCTGAACTAAAGAAGCTAGAAGCTGAGAATAGAAGATTAGAACTTGAAGAAAGAAGGTATCAAAGAGAGGCTGAGGAGAGAAAAGCTCAAGCTGCTGCTGAGGAGAGGAAAGCTCAAGCTGCAGCTGATGAAAGAAAATTCCAGATGGAAATGGAAGACAAAAAAAACTTCAAGCTGCTGCAGAGGAAAAAAACTTCAAGCTGCTGCAGGAAAAAAAACTTCAAGCTGCTGCAGAGGAAAAAAAAACTTCAAGCTGCTGCTGAGGCTGAAATTAGAAAAATGGAACATGAGGAAAGAAAACAGAAGATGGAACTTGATGAAAAAAAACTCGCAATTTTGGAGTTAGAGAAATTGAAATTGGCGAGTACGGGTGCTCAGCAAACAACTTCGAGTACGACAAAGGAGTTTGTTAGTAGGATTAAATTGCCTCATTTCAATCCTTTAAAGGATGACGTAGCAGATTATCTAGATAGATTCCAATTTTTGTGCGATACGCATAACATAAAAAAGGAAAAATATGTTGAACAACTGATGCCATTTTTTTACAGGTGACACAGTGACTACTCTTATGACAATAGACGAACATGAGAGGACTAATTATGATGTTGTCAGGGCAGCATTACTAAAGAAATACCAATTAAAACAAGAAGACTATCGTCTTCGTTTTAGGACAATGTTGCCAGAAAATGGAGTAGATTTCTCTGATTTTGTTACAAAGATACGTCGTACATTTACACGATGGGTTGAGTTGTCTCAGATTGAGAAAACATATGAAGGTCTAATGGACTTATTATTGCGAGATAAGGTTTTGTCATCTGTTAATGATTCTTTTCTTGCATTCCTTCATGAGCGTAAGCCTAAAAAAACTTAAAAGAAATGGAGGAATACTGTTGTCAGTATGCCACAGCACATCCCCATGCTACAGTTAGCAATTCTAAAGTGAAAGAAGGGTTGCCAGCTGCTTCGGCAACACCATATGGCCCTAATTTCAGAAAAAAATTTCAGGGTGCTCAACAAAATTGGAATAGGGGAAGTAATCAAAATTACACTCAGAAGCGGAGTAATCCAACACATGATGGTTCTTCGTCTATGCAGTGGAGACAAGATGGTAGTTCTCGTAATTTTAGTGGTAATTTTTTTTTTTTTTTTTTTTTTTTTTTTTTTTTTTTTGCGTACGCCCGCTAATACTCGAGGCGAAATCTCAGGTTATTACTATGTCTAACCTGACATTGATTTTACGTGAGTATCCCTTTTTACTTGTACAGAGACAGGTGTCCCTCGCCATTCAGGCAAATACTCTCCGATTTCGGAGGTACCCATTGCAGCTGGGTCGGCTCAGGAGCCGCCAATCCCTGGTCGACAACACTCCTTCAAATGTCCTCGCCAGGTCTCGAGTTAATCCAGTCCAATTCCCGGTCGACGAAAAATCCTCAAATGCCGTCGCCCGGGTTTGATCCTGAATCACCCGGTCGCCAGAGCGGTGGTTAGTGGTAATAATTTGAGACACTTTCGTAAAGGCTATCCAAATAATAACTATTCAAATTTTCGAGGTAATCATTCTCGACGTCAAGATTATGACGATGGTGAATTTAGAAACCGGGATTCAAACCGGAATGATGATTACAATAGGCAATATGATAACAATTACAGGGGAAATGATAGTCGAAATAATTACAGGGGAAATGATAATCGAGGTAGACCTAGGTTTAACAAAAAAAAAAGACCTTACCAACAGGCAAACTCTGCGCAACAAGAGTTTGATGGAGTCTGTAATACAGTAAATGATAGTGGTAACTCTAGGGCTATCACTGGTTGTGCTTTCGATTTTGGGAGAGCAACTGAATGCCCCCAATGCTTAACATTGTTTGACTCATCAACTGTATCTACGCTAAGTTGTGGTCACCCTCTTCCTGCTCTACCTGCTACAGTTGCGCATGATGGGAGAGGATCTCTCATCTTACATAAAGGTCTAATAAATGATAGGCTAGTCTCAGTACTTTTCGATTCGGGATGTACTACCGTCGGGGTTAAGGAGTCTCTGATAGATCCTTGCTGTGCCACGGGAAAAACAATCAAATGTGTTACATTTGGTGGTACTATGGAAAGCTATCCTACTGCTATTATTAGGATTGACACTCCTTTCTTCACAGGAGATGTCCATGCATGTCTTCTTCCTAATCCTATTGCGGATCTTATAATCGGTCGTATTCATGGGGTTAAGGAATGCACCCCGCAACAAATTTCTAGTTGGGAAGAAAAAAAACATTCAAACGGTCAATGCAGTGGTGACAAGAGCTCAAGCTCTTAATCCCCCAACTTCATCTTATAATAGTAATGAAGTTGATAGCCAAGACGAGCACTTGGTGATTTCCCATGACTCGTTTGTTAAACGTCAAGAAGAGGATCCTTCTTTGAAGAAATACTTCCTTCTTGCAAAGAAAGGGGATCCCAATCAAAATACGAATCACAAATCGTATATCACTATGAAGAATGGTATATTGGTACGAATGGTACAACACTCGGACAAGTCTATGCACTCGCAAATTCTTGTGCCTAAGTGTATGAGAGCCTTAATTCTTCGGCATGCACACGATTCTCAGTGTGCGGGACACATGGGTTTTTCCAGAACTAAAACTAGAGTCCTTGCGTCATTCTTTTGGCCATTCGTGAATAAAGACATCCGAATTTATTGCCGATCTTGCAAAATTTGTCAAGAGGTCAAGTCTAGGGGTCCGAGACATGCTGCTCCTATTCAGGCTGCAGATATTCCGATTCGGCCGTTTCAGAAAATGGCTATAGACATCATTGGTCCGTTCAAAATTAAGTCAGCCAGAGGACACCAATTTATCCTCACTTGCGTGGACATGTGCACGCGTTGGCCAGAGGCTATTCCTCTGAAGAGCATATCAACTGTCGATATCGCTGATGCTCTTTGGCTCGTATTTTCTCGTCTGGGATTCCCCGGAGAAATACTGTCGGATCACGGCACTCAGTTAATTTCGGACGTTATGTCTCAGGTAATGGCTACGCTAGACATTAAAAGGTCTCTCAATAGTATTTATCATCCAATGTCCAATGGATTGGTAGAACGTCTTAACAGGACACTAAAGAACTTACTTGGCAAGATAACGGAGGATCATCCTGAAGATTGGGACAGGGTTTTACCTGCAGTCCTCTTTGCCTATAGAGAGGTTCCCAACGAGCATACAGGGTTTTCTCCTTTCGAACTTGTCTTTGGCGCGCAACCGCGCGGGCCAATGTCCTTGTTACACGATTTGATAACTTCCGATAATATTGACGATGATACACAATCGTCATATGAATATGTTATAGCTCTTAGAGAAAAGATTATCGAATCGTGCAGGTTAGCAACTTCATCTTCCGAATTTGCGAAAGAAAAAGCTAGGCGATTTGCTAATAAGAAAAGACGCCTACGTCAACTTTGTCCTGGAGACAAAGCATATGTCTTACTGCCCTCAAGAGAGAATAGACTTCTCATTTCTTGGAAGGGTCCATACACTATAGTCTCGAAAATTTCTGATGTCGACTATATTGTCGATGTGGATGGAAGGCATAAAACCTTCCATATAAATATGTTAACAGAGTTTATTGAACGTCCAGACTATTTACAGCCTATTTTCCAGGCGACGGACGACTCTCCAGTTCAACATGGTCACATCTCATCCCTGTCCGTTATACAGGATGAGGAAACTATTTTTTCTGACGTGAACTTACCTCTTCCTACGATTCCACTTATTTCAACGGAATCGTGGAGAGACGTTACAGTCTCTTCTAACTTGTCTTTTGAGGAACAACGTCAAGTATCCTCTACGTTACAATCATATCAGGATGTCCTTACCGACATTCCTGGACACACAGATGTCATAGAACATGACATCATACTTACTGATCGTAATCCGATCAGAGTAAGACCATACCCAATACCTATTCATTTTCAAGCACAAGTCGAGAAAGAATTGGATGAAATGATTCAACTACAAATAATTGAACCATCCACTTCAGCTTATTCTTCGTCGATAGTTATTGTTCGAAAGAAAGACAATAACATACGTCTTTGCGTTGATTATCGCAAATTAAATCAAGTTACGAAGTTCGATGCTGAACCTATGCCGTTATTAGATGATCTACTTATTAGACTTTCTAAAGCTAAATTCTTTACTAAACTAGACTTGTCGAAAGGTTATTGGCAAGTCCCATTGACGGAACACGCCAAACCTCTCACTGCTTTTTCGACACCTAGGGGTCTGTTTCAATGGAATTTTATGCCTTTCGGGCTTATGAACGCCCCAGCGACTTTCGTGCGCATGATGCGACGAATTCTATCAGATCGTGCAGATGTCATTGCATATTTAGACGACATCTGTCTTTTCAGCGATACTTGGGAAGAACACTATGTGGGTCTGAAGGAATTGCTATCTACTCTACGTGAGCATAGTTTGACTGCTAAACCCTCTAAAGCTTTTGTTGGGTTTAGTGAAATTTCCTTCCTAGGTCATCGAGTTGGTCATGGTCTGTTGAAGACAGAGGACCAAAACATTTCAAAGATATTAAATATCTCGGTTCCGAAGACAAAAAAGCAAGTGCGTAGTCTCTTGGGATTGATACAATTCTATGGAAGATTCATTGAGAATCTGTCCTCCATTATGGCACCACTTTCAACGTTATTGAAAAAAGGTTCTCCTAATATGGTGCGTTGGTCCCAAGAATGCCAATCTTCATTGGATCAGGTTAAGAATTTGTTCTCATCTCATCCTATCTTAAGACTACCGACGATTGATAAGACTTTTGTCCTTCGTAGTGATGCCTCTTCCACTGGCATTGGAGCGGCACTAATGCAGGAATATTCAGGAACTCTGCATCCTGTAATGTATATTTCTAGGAAGCTGAATGCGGCAGAAAGGAATTACTCGGTTTTGGACCGTGAATTGTTGGCTATGGTTTGGTCCATTCTTAAGCTACAAAGGTTCCTTCTGGGCGCGCATTTCTTTATGGAAACCGACCAAAAAGCTCTTACGGCTATGCAAAGTAAGGATTTGAAGAGCTCGAGATCTACTCGTTATGCTATTGCTCTTCAGCCTTTCCATTTCACGGTGCGAGCTATCCGTGGTTCGGATAATGTGATGGCGGACATATTGTCTAGATGCCCACATGATTCCAGTTAAATCTTGTGTCCTAGTTTTTCCTGATATATTTTCAGACTTAGGTCTGTCCTTAATATCATAATATGTTGTAATACAAATGTATTTGGATGATGTTTAGATAATTTAACAAATTTCATTTTGTCCATCCATCAGTGATATGTTGCTAAAATAGCATTGACATTTGTATATTGCTATGATTATATTATTTAGTAATGTTTGATATATGATTGGTATTGCCAGCAACTTAGGTTTCTTGAATGGTATCCCTTAGTTTGTTTGGCTTAAAGGAAATATTTTCTCCTATGTTGGGAGATGATTTGTACCCTCTTCTATTGTACCTGATATTAGGTTCATTGTTTGCATGAGCACAGAAGTGATACTGGTGCTATCTTGCTCATGAACATATATTAAAAAAAAAAATTGCATTTTTTTTTACAGGGGGGTGGTAGTAATGTTGCTGTCATTTTCGACGGAGTCATCTGTCAAGTTATTTGCTTATGTTTGTATCATAAGTATAATTGTGTCTTTACCTGCGATGTCAGGTTGATTAGGGGTTGTCTTCCCTTGTTTATTCATTCATTGTGTTTGACCTTTAGGGTCAGAGGTTGACAGTTCGGCGTGGGCCTATGGGAAGGTTTTTTAAGCGGGAGTGAGATATACTTCCGGGAAGCCGGGAGGTCCTGTTTTTCTGAAGGGACCAAGAGTCCATTGTTTTTCGGGGAGAATCTTCGAAGTAACTGCTATGGCAGTTTTCCCCAGTGAATCTCTGTGCGTCGGGATGACGACAGAATTCCTTGTGTAGTTCTGAGGATTCATTTACCAGGTAATACCGACCTTTATGCATTATTACGCTTTTCGGTGGCAGAACATGTAAAGGATTACCTAGGGTGAACAGCAGTTCACGGATCCGCCATTTCAGAACTTATATATTTGTGCTCGAGGTAGCCATCCAAGACTGTTAGTCTTATATTGTCCAGAAATCCAGTGACGAAGATATATTGTGGGAGCCGCAGATTGGCGGAACTTCTATCTACAATAAGTATTACTGCAGGGTTGGTGATAACCTATTTAACAGAAGTACACGGCCGACGTTAGGACGAGGCCTGTGCTTCCGGCTATTATACTACAGCCTGATATGTGCAATTGGCAGGGAGTGCCAAGTTGCACCTGTGTGTCAAGGTAACTAAGGCATCTGACGCGTTTAGTCAGAGACGCCAAGGGCGACGCTACGAACTGTCATTATTGAAGAACTTTGCTATTGACCATGCACGTCTATTCTGATGTTTACCTTTTTGAATGCCAAATGTATACCTATCGATGTCAGGTCAGCATGACCTTGTTACACTGACTGTTCCTGTTGATATTATGTGTGTTCCCGTCAATAAATGTCTTGAAACATGCCTGCAGTGTCAAAGCATCCTTGATTACTGCATGTGAGAGTATGGGTTGCAGGATCTACATCTATACGAGCCTAAACACATTTGCGTCTTCATTCGCACCCACACTCAACTCATCATACGCTCGCACTACACATCTAACAACATGTAAACTGTCTTGGGCCAGTGATCACCTCAACAAGAAAAAAAAGACAGTTACACAAATCCATTTACAATTACATCTGTTCTACGTTTTCTCTTTTTTTTTTTAATTGTTCCTATAGTTTTGCCCCCAGTGGTCATAACCTTATGCTTTTTTGTCATTAAGCTTTCATATTTATATTTGAATCAATAAAGATTTTGTTTTTTTATGTAGTAGTTTTAGAGCTAAATATTCTTTATCCATGTTGAGTGCAGTTCATAATCAGTTTATGCATTGATTTAAACTTTCTTCTTGCAGTCTCTTAGCTTATGTCAGCTGTATTTTCTTTATCTAACATTTACAATGTACCTTAACTGCTTCACAGGAAGTCAGCCCTTACCACTATGACTGACATAAACAGGTAGAGAAAATGCAGAGATTACGATATCCTGTGGAAAACATACCACAAGGCATTCCTCCTCCTGCAACGACTACTTTTCCTGGGTTCCCATCACCCCATCTGATGATTCTGCAGCGACAACCATCACCATTAGTAAACCAATCACCGTTAGTAAACCAGTCACATTCTGTACGACTACGCCTTAGTTATCCTTACTTTGGCACTAGACCTGCACTAGCACAGCCTTATGCTCATCCTGGGGCATCATCAGTGACCTCCCCACTATTTTGCCCCCCACAGTCCTTAGCAGTCATAAACCCAAATGAGACATATACTTTCCTGGATGCTCCAAAGCAGGTAATGTTTGTTGAGCAGTTCTTGAAAAAATCATGCAGATCTGGCAGATACGTCATGTCTAGGTGGTCTCTGAAGAGGCAAAGAAAGAATAGGACTACTGTACCCTCATGCATGTCGTACATGGCCACTCATACGAGGTTGCACATATGAAAAACATTTTCTCAGAAACCACAGCTGCAGACGCATGTGATTGCTTGGTGCAGGCTTCCTGCAAGGGGACCAGCTGCAGTGATAGCTCCATGCTGTGTAAGGAGCACAAAGTAACATGATAATGATGGCAGGTGCACCAGATCAAGCAATACAATTGTTACCTTCCATAAGTTAGAAGTATGGGACTTTCTGGGATTACCCTTTATCAGCCACAGTCGCTAACACAATGCATGACGCAAGTAGATTGCTTACTGTAGTCTATAAGTGTCCTGAGACACATTTATATGATTGACAATTAGTTTTTGCCACGTATTTCTTAAAAGACATCCTCAACATACGTTTCCTCTAATGTGGTAAGATTTTCATCATTATCTCCTTTCAGAATTGTGTACAGTCAGAAATACTCCTTTCTTTTTGATCATAGATCCACCACTGCAGATTACCCCATTGAGGATACCAAATGTCAGAGCATGTGTTCAGCAATGCATTCTGTAGCAGTTTTTCTCACATGTTGAGGTAGCCAGCCTCATACAAAACCTCAGTAATCGCCTCTCATGACATGCCTGAGGGAACAATAGTTTTAGTCATCTTTTTGTGTCTCCTCAAAGACCCTCAGGAGCTACATAGGACACTATGATTTTTGGCATTTATATTCTTTAAAGTCATCGGTCAATTATAAAACCTAGAAACAAATCCACAGTTCCCATGTTATGCACCAACTAATGACAAATAAGAGTCTGTGAAAGAAGCATTTTATACTAGACTACAGGAAATTATGGAAAAAGTAAAAAGAAGAGACATCACAATTTTGATGGGTGACATGAATGCACAGATAGGTACAGTCAACACCGGATTTGAAGAAGTCATGGGAAAACATGGGCTAGGAATAATGAATGAAAATGGGGAACTATTCTCAAACTTCTGTGCTTCAAATCAACTGGCTACATGAGGAAGCATGTTTCCACATAAGAGAATACACAAGGCAACATGGATATCACCAGACCATAGAACAGAAAATCAGATTGATCATATATGCATAAACAAGAAGTTTAGATCATCATTGCAGGATGTAAAGGTATATAGAGGAGCAGATGTGGCATCAGATCACCACCTTCTGATAGCCAAAGTAAAAATGAAACTCAAGAGATATGCAACAATGCAAAATTATAGACAACAATTTAATGTAGGACATCTAAGAAACAAGAGACAAATTTGCGGTCACAATATCCAACAAATTCCAAGTGCTCCAACAGCTGGAAGATGTAGAGAATACAGAAGACTATTGGCAGCAAATCAAAACTGTATGGAATGAGACATGTGAAGAAATACTGGGGAAAAGGGAACTGCAACAAAAAGCATGGATAACAACAGAAACCATCAATAAGATAAAAGACAGAAAAAACAAGAAAGCAGATTTAAACACAAGCAAAACCAGAAGTTCCAAAGCCAAGGCTCAAGAAGTGTACACAGAAGCAAACAAAGAAGTGAAAATAAGTATCAAAAGAGACAAGAGGAAGTATTTTGAGGAGTTGGCAAGAGAGGCAGAAGATGCTGCAGCCAAAGGAAATATGAGAGAACTGTATAGCAGCACAAAGAAGCTAACAGGGAAATACAAGCAAACAAGTTGCCTCATAAAAGACAAGAATGGAAAACTGCTCAGCAATATACAAGAGCAAATGAAGAGGTGGACAGAATATTTTGAGGACCTTCTCAATAGACGAGCTCCACAAAACCCCCTGGACGTCCAGCCAGCAGAAGAAGAGCTACAAATTAATGGTGAAAGACCAACGAAGGAAGAAATAAAGAAAGCCATAAAGCTTCTAAGAGATGGAAAAGCATCTGGACCTGATGGCATTTCAGCAGAGGCCATCAAAGCAGATATCGACACGGCTTCAGAGATGTTATATAAATTACTTGGTAAAGTCTGGGAAAAGGAAGAGATACCAGCAGAATGGAAGGAAGGATATCTGGTTAAGTTGCCTAAGAAGGGAAATTTACAAGAGTGCACAAATTATAGAGGACTAATGTTACTATCAGTGCCAGGAAAAGTATTAAACAGGATTATCCGTGAGAGATTAAAAGAGTCCATAGACGAGAAACTGAGAGATGAACAAGCAGGTTTTCGACAAAGCAGATCATGTACAGACCAGATAGCCACTTTGAGAATAATAGTTGAACAAAGTCTGGAATGGAATTCACCATTATACATCAGATTTGTGGACTACGAAAAGGCATTTAACAGTGTAGACAGAGAATCACTTTTGAAATTAATGAGGCATTATGGAGTTCCCTGAAGATCATTAATTTAATAAAGAAAACATATGAAGACATGACATGCAGTGTTCTTCACCAAGGACAGCTGGCTCTTCAGTCCCATAACCGTAATCAGGTGCAGGACAGATTGAAAACACTCGATGAGAGGTCACATCAATTGGGTCTGAAAATACACAGGGAAAAGACAAAAATAATGAGAATAAATGCAGGTAATGATAACAGGGTTCAACTTGAAGAAACACCAATACAAGATGTAGAATCGTACACAAATCTTGGCAGCAATATAGACAAAGTTGGAGGGACAGACAGTGATATCAAACTAAGAATACAAAAAGCAAGAAGAGCTTTCATTGCATTGGGAAATATATGGAGATCAAGAGAAATCAGTTTGGCCATGTCTGCAGAATGGGAGAAGATCGGCTACCACGACAAGCATGGGAAATCAGATCCAACACGAAAATAAGAATCTTCAATTCAAATGTGAAATCAGTGCTATAGTATGGCTCTGAGACATGGAGAACAACAAAGACAACAACCAAAAAGCTACAGACTTTCATAAATGGGTGCTTGCATAGAATAGAGGGATTAAAATGGTATGACAATGTTACCAACGTGGAACTGAGGACAAGAACTAGACAAGTGCCAATGGAACAAGAGATGAGAAGAAGACGATGGCAATGGATAGGACACACACTGAGGGAACCTGTTGATAGCATTACAAGGCAGTCCTTGTTCTGGAACCCCCAGGGCAAGAAAGACAGAGGTAGACCAAGAAGCACATGGAGAAGAGAGCTGGAAATAGAGGTGAAAATGATGAGGAGAACGTGGAAAGAACTTGAGATGATGGCACGTGACAGGAGGACTTGGCATGTGTTTGTTGAAGGCCAATGCTCCTTTGGGAGTGGAGGGTTATGAATATATGGATACATCCAACTACAATACAAAGCAAAAATTATTGAAGTTTTCTGTCAGTTGATCAATCACCCTGTCACTCATTGATTGTAATCGTTCATATTAAATGTTCTATATTAAATGTCCTTCATAACAGCCTTGGTCTCCTGTCATTTTGAATGCACCAGACGCTAATTGGCAAGTGAGTTTTTGAAGTCATTTTAACTTACCCCTTTTATAGAAGGGGATTTTAATCTTCACTAATGCATGAAATGTGCCAAATGAAGTTTACCATTGTGAACACTGAAATAACAACTGGCTTGACCACAACAGACCTGTGTGTCATGCTAAGATTATAATGTTTTGTGTTTTTGATATTGACTTTGCATGGAGACTTGGCATCATAACTTTGGCGTATAGTTTTGACATTTCTAGCTTAATTTCCGTTTTTAACATGTTATCTTAACTTCCATGCATTGTTTCAACATGCTATCTTAACTTCCATGCATTGTTTTAGCATGCTATCTTAACTTCCATGCATTGTTTTAACATGCTTACTTAACTTCGGATGGGTGTGAAAAAAAATTCGAAAAAAGGTGATTCATCTTACGAGGACAAAAGAATAAGAAAATAGCCAACGTTACGGCCACAAGGCCTTCGTCAGGGAAAGGAAAGAAAGTGAAGGTTAGATAGGACACATAAGAACCTAAAATTAATATAAAAATTAAAACTAGGCACTTCCCTGAAGGCGTCAAGTCCTAACGCTTATAGGCACGTGCCAGGAAAAGGAAATTACTTAACTTCCATGCATTGTTTCAACATGCTATCTTAACTTCCATGCATTGTTTCAGCATGCTATCTTAACTTCCATGCATTGTTTTAACATGCTTACTTAACTTCCATGTACAGTTTTAACATCCTATCTTAACTTACATGTATAGTTTTAACATGCTTATTTAACTTCCATGCATTGTTTTTAACATGATATGTCAACTTTCATGCATGGTTTAAACGTGCCAGTTTAACTTCCAGGTATGTTTGTAACATGCTACCTCAATCTCCATGCATGGTTTTAACTTGGATTTCCACATTGCTTGTTTTTTGCAGGGCAATGGTTACATGCTATTTCATGCTAACAATGCTCACTTTGATCATAGTTAAAATAAGAAGCACTTAACTCCTAAACTAAATATTTACATCCTTGATTTTCATACCTGTCAACCTCCTGAGACAAAAATCTGTACGCCGGACCAAAAAATCCTTACAAACACCCAAAAATCCTTACGCAAAAAATATATTAATAAATTATACGCAATACAGTTTTAAAATGAGAAATGACATATACAAATCTATTAGCATTTGAATTATTGTGATATAAAACATGCTAATAGTCTCATGCTGTTCTTTACATATAAAAAACTTAGTGATCATGATGTACACTATTCTTTCGATGTAGAGTGTTTTGTATTATAATCAACACATGCACTTTTAGCACTTTGCAGAATTGCATTTGTGGGCTTAAAGTCTGCACAGCATGTATCAATGTTAATCTTACACTGTAAAATGGAAGTGAGTGTGTCCGCATTCATGGACCTCCTGCAGTCTGTGTGGATTTTTTTCATTATTGAAAATGATCTTTCGCAGTCAGCATTGCTGTGAGGGAGTATCAGCAGTCACTGAATGATGACTTTCAAATTAGGGAAGCGGATGGCACCAGTACTAGTTTTCTGGTCAACAACTTCCAGCCAATAGCTACAGAAGCTCTTTTTCTGACCACTATCTGTTAGTAGAGGCACACACACATCAGACAACATACAGTAGTCATCGAACTCATCTTTCAGTGCTTCCTGATCAAGATCTTGGGCAAAAGCATCTGCCAATCTGCAGATGTTTGGATACCTGAGATTATCTTTAGTGCTTGGATCTAGCACTTTTAAGTCCTTTAGAACCTGGTTGTCAAAGGGAAATTTATCAGTAATTTTTTTAACCACTGATGTGTAAAAATTTCTAACATCCTCAAAAAATGAACTCTTTACGCCACTACCAAGCTCCATTTCTTCGATAAATGCTCTGTTCGAGAGGCCAATTGCCAGTATGCTGTCATCATGCTGCACCCCACAATCACTAAATTTGATATGCCTCAAGTCAACAACCTGTTTAACATACTTCATCTCCACAAATTTAACTAAAAATTTTCTAAGCAATCTGTCCATCTCCTCCATCATGCCACCAATCTGTGACTCATCTGTTTGAAAGAGTTTATTAAACTCATTTAACAGTGGCAGAATGAAACTCAGAAGACGAAGGGTCAGCTGGGTTAGTGGTGCTTTTAAAAGTTTATGGATGTTTTGGACTCTGCCAGGCTTTTCAACATCATTGTGGCTTTCAAAATAAGATGAGAGAGCTGTATACTGGTTAATAATTCTATCCACTACCTTCTGCAATGACAACCAGCGAGTCTGACAATGTTTAAGAATATTCAGGTCATCTGCTTCTGTGAATAGTTGGAACTCCTTATAAGCCTTTCGTCGTTTTGAGCTGTGCTCAAAATGATAGTACATGTCTAACAAAAGGTCTTCTTCTGGCACAGTCAACTGTTTGATTCCATCTTGTGCACATAAATTTGCAAGGTGGCAAATGCACCCAATACTAAAAACATAAGGGTTCCTCTGCTTGATCCTAGTAAGTACTGAGTTTGATTTCCCCACCATGACATTGCAGTTGTCACTAGCAAAGCCGATGCAATTTTTCCATGGAATATGAAATTTTGTGAACAGATTATCAACATCACTGAATATCGCCTCACTGGTTCCACCACTGCATACAGGCATGTTCAACAATCTCGTTCTTGGTCCCAATCCTTCTTCAAAAACTCTCACCATAATAACTAACTGCTTCTCTGTTTTCTTGTCATTTGATTCATCAGCCATTAATGAGAAAGGTGTTTCCCTGCACAGCTTTATCACTGGTTCTGTTGCAGATGGAGCCAGGCAGTTTTTAATGATAAGTGTTGTCTTGGTCCTCTTCGACTGGAACTTTCTAGCAATATCACTGTCAGGAAACATTACAGGCGCCAAGTCACAAAAGTGATCAACAGATGCAGTTAAGTTATGCTGGGCAATGAAATTGGCAAATAAAACTTCAGCCCTTATAATGCCACCCTCTTCCTGCTTTGGCTGAGCAAAAAAGGTCTTAATAGATGCCCCCTTCTTCATTGCAAACATTTGTTCATGCAATTTCGATTTAAAATGTACTTTCAGATCATATAATCCTGAAGCTACTACTTGAATATCTTTGCTGCATAATCTACAAAAAGCATGGGTTGATCCTAACTTGGATGCATCTACAATGCCAGGGAAGAGTTTAACCCATTCGACCTGAAACTTACCATGACCTGCAAGCTTTTGTTTCTTTGAATTAGGCTCAGCCATCATTCAGTGGATGAAATATTTCAACTAATAATCTTTGTAGACGAAGAGAATGATTAAAAAATACAACGAACAAAGCAAACGGCTAACAGCAAAAAAAAAAAAAAAAATTATGAACAGAATATCAAATCTATGAAGAAAAAACGTACCACCAAAAATTTACAAAATTATTATTTACGAGTTGGTAGCCTAGACCAGTGATAACAGATTGCCACTTTATTAAAAAATAAAGCAGCTAATCTCAAGCGCTGGAATAAAGTAGGCCTACTCAACGCACACAAACTTTTTTTTTTCTAGTTATGTAGGGCCTACACAGAATATTATGACACTTTATCGGAAATATATTGAAGGGCAAGATATCAAATCTAGGAAGAAAAAACATACCACCAAAAATTTACAAAATTATTTTTTACGAATTGGTAGCCTAGACCAGTGATAAAAGATTGCCACTTTATTAAAAAATAAAGCAGCGAATCTCGAGAGCTGGCATAAAGTAGGCCTACTCAATGCAAACAAACTTTTTTTTTTCTAGTTATGTAGGGCCTACACAGAATATTATGACAATTTATTGGAAATATATTGAGGGGCAAGACGTAGGTCTAACTGGAAAGATTAAGGCAGCGATTAAATTGCAACAAAGCAAAACAACAGCAATATTTAACCAAGTTATAAGTACTTAGCTTTTTTAAACAAAATGGCGTTGTTGATAACAGGTAACTTTAAAAATACGTGATGTCACACCGAAAACCGAAAGCGTTTGAGGCCGAATTCAAAGTGTTTGCCGAATTCTTGGGTATAAAGGGATTTGATTGGTTGCTGGGAGAGACCTCAGTTTAAAAACGAACGCCGAGATTTCCGGAATTAAAAATAAAAGAAATTGGTTTTAAAAAAAACATGGGCTAGAAAATATTTTCTGATTTAAAATTTAAAAAAAACTTGGGTTGGAAAATATGTTAAGAATTTTTTTTTTTTTGGGGAGAGGGAGAAAAATCCGTACAACGAGTCTGCTAAAAGTATCAAAAATCCGTACATTGTACGAAAAATTCGTACAGGTTGACAGGTATAGATCTTATTCAGCCATGTGTTATTATAAGCTGCTAGAGTAATGTAAAAGGTAACTTTCTGTACTTGGTATTTCTAACTGTACAAGGGGTGGTCGAAAAGTTTTGCACTTTACTAAGAAAGCGTTAAGACAGGCGGGATTGTTGTGTATCATTGTAAAGACACACTATTGGTTTACATTTCCCGCGCGTGCATGGCGCGCGCGGGGTGCCGTGTGAAAGAGAAATTGGCGGGAAACTGGTTCAGTTGTGTATGAAGCGGTGTCATTAACAAAACGGAGGCTCATTGCGTAATCAAATTCCTGCACCTGCACGGCAAATCCGCAAAGCAAATTCATGATGAGATGTTTGCCATTTATAAGGATGTCTGCCCTTTGTATGACACTGGGAAGCATTGGAAAAGTCACTTTCAAACGGGACACAGCAGCGTTCAAGATGATCCAAGGAGCGGCAGGCCGTCCATTGCAGATGATGCAAGCAACGTTACAAGAGTGGAGGCCCTAGTCCTCTCAGACAGGCGCATAACCGTCGAGGAAATCATAGCTGAGTTGGGACTAAGTCATGGGACCACATTGAAGATTTTGCATGAGCAGCTTCACGTGTCAAAGGTGTCCGCCAGGTGGGTTCCCCGTCTTCTCACACCATTTCAAAAGGAGCATCGAGCCGAAACATCTGCACAGATGTTGGACATTTGCAATGCTGACGAAGATGATTTTTTTTCGTAGACTGGTTACTGTGTACGAATGTTGGGTGCATTTCTATGACCCCGAGACTAAAAACCAGAGCAAACAATGGAAAAATTCCTGTTCACCACCACCAAAGAAGGCAAAGATGGTACCATCTGCGGGAAAGGTCATGCTCACCGTCATTTGGGACTGCCGCGGGGTAATACTCACCGACTACCTTCCTTGTGGCCGTACTATCAACTCCACGTACTACCAAAGCCTTCTCCAGAAGTTACGAGAAGAAATGAAGCGCAAAAGACGCGGGATGCTGTCCAGAGGTGTTCGTCTGCTTCAGGACAATGCACCGGCTCATGCAGCTCATGGCTCCATCGTCCTTGCCCAGCAGTGCGAGTATGAAATCATGCCCCATCCACCATACTCACCGGACTTGACACCGAGTGACTTCTTCCTGTTTCCAAACATGAAGAATCCGCTTCGTGGACGTCGTTTTTCTAACGACCAGGACTTGATTACTGAACTGGAGACGTGATTCCTGGCCCAGACGGGGGTGTTCTACAATCAGGGCATCAGGAAGGTGAAGAAGAGATGGGAGAAGTGCATTGCCTTGAGGGGTGAATACATAGAGAAGGACTAAAGTTCACATCAATTTCCAGGTACGTGCCTTGACTCCTTCATACTAAAGTGCAAAACTTTTCTACCGCCCCTCTTACATGGGGTCACCACTATAGTTCTCTGCTTGCAGAAAGGCTGTAGTAGAGCAGTGCTTTTGCTATGATGGTGTTTTGTGTAACTGTTTTACATGAAAAGATTGTAGTCCTCATATGCAACCTTCCTTAGTCCCCTTCACATCATGTTTGGTAGGGTATAATAATCCTATTCTGTACTCCCAAACATTTGGTCACAGATCCATGTGGGCTATAATTAGTTACTATTATCTCTAAAAAATGAAAGTGGACAGAACTTTACAGAAAGATAAAGACAATAGAGATGTGTTTCTTAAACATACACTATAGGCAAAGAAAAACATCGTGATACTGATACCAAATTGCCATATGTGGTAATCTAGAATAATCTGTGAAGAACATTAGTAAGTGGAATATATAGCTTAGAATAAAGTACACTCTGTACCCAAGTATTTAAGTTATTAGGTTACAAATAATGTGGTTCATAATGAAAGTGCAATGAATGTCTTGATCATCATCATTTCTTTCCGTTCCTAGTGGAACATAGGGCTGAAACAGTTGCTCTCCATCGATTTCTATTCTGGGCTGTCTTTTTCAGCTGTGCCCAAGTCATTCCAATTTCCTTAGCCTTCTCTTCCACTGTTCTTCTCCAAGTTCTCCTTGGCCTCCCCACTCTTCTTTTCCCTTGTGGGTTCCAGTCAAGGGCACCTCTGGCTATGCTTGATTGTTCTCTTCTGAGTGTATGTCCTGTCCATCCCCACCTTCTTACCTTAATTTCCATTTGTATTGGCTGTTGCCCGCACCTTTTCCTTAGCTCTATATTTGTTATTACATCTGGCCATCTTATACGAAGGATCCGTCTGAGACATCTACAGTAGAACTCCATTTATCCGAACCCCAATTATCCGAACACCCAATTATCCGAACACTTTTTCCAGAAAAAAAAAATCAGGCGCCACCAGTCACGTTTGACTATATTTCTGAATACAGTAGAACTCCATTTATCCAAACCCCATGGGACCGAGCATCGTTCGGATAATCAAATGTTCGGATAATTGGATTACATAATGTATCGAGTACATGTACACATATTTCTAAAAATAATTAACCATCACAAGGAAAATACACTATAAAACATATTTACTTGTACTGTAATAATAATACCCACACTGTATTAGATCACTGTATCACCAAAATCTTTTATTACACTGCAGTGCATGTACTACTTGTATTAATTATTTTTGTTAAGAAAGATAAATGTTTTTAAAATAACATTACAAACGATTCAAAACCAGGCGCAACTTACGTATACATGTACTTGCACAGATGTAGCCCACTATTTAAAATAATGAGGAATCCTCTTTTGCACCAAACTGGATAGTCTCCTTTTGGCTGCTAAGTCCCGCATTCTCTTCAACAGCAGAAGCTGTGTAGGACAGCTGTCATCTTCTTGCTCGTACCAAGCCATCGCTGTTTCTAGTGCTATAAAGGCCTCTGCAGGACTTGGTTGACGTTTTGGTTTTTCTTCATAATCTACAAGTACATCATGTACTTCTGAGGAGTCTTCATCATCGGTCACTACATGTATTTGGTTTTCTTCTTGCACAAAAGACAAAATTTCTTCGTCATTCAAAAACTGAAAACCAGAATCATTATCATCTTCTAGCCACATGTGTGCATCATCATCTTTGTCACAGTCCGAAAATCCGGGCATTGCTTGAAACAGTTCCACAACTTCATTTATACAATCATCATTTGTGTCCACTGCAGTAGTTTCATTTCCTCCTTTCTTCCCAAGCAATCTATTCCAAGCCTTGTTGAGATTATCTTGTGACAGGGTGGTCCAAGCATCAGCTAACATATAGCAGCAGTCTTTGAGATTAAGCTTTTCAGAAAACGCCACCACACTTTCTTCATCTTCAGCCAACAATAAACGACGCAGGACTTCCTTCTTGTACATCTTTTTAAGCTTTGTTATAACACCCTGATCCATTGGTTGAATCAGTGCTGTTACATTGGGAGGCAGAAAAATTACTTTAAAATTTGCATCAACTGCATTCATTGTATCCGTCTCTGGATGAGATGGTGCATTGTCCAGTAGAAGAATTACTTTTCCAGTTTTCTTTTCTTGTTCTCTCAACCTCTTCACATTTGGGATGAACTGATTTGTATACCAATCAAGAAATATTTCACTATTCATCCAAGCACTCTTCTGTGCTTTGTAACACAATGGGAGACATGTCACATTCTTTAAACAACGTGGTTTTTTTGGCTTTGCCGATCATTAGCACCGGTAAACGATGACTTCCACTGGCATTCGCGGCTACCAAAATTGTTACTCTCTCTTTGCACTTTTTAAACCCAGGGGCAGCTGCTTCGCGCTGAGATGCAAGTGATTTTTGAGGCAATGATTTCCAGTATAAGCCAGTCTCATCGGCATTATACACATCATCGAGTGAATAACCTTCTTCTTCCAAAAAAAGCCAAGAATGTTTCTATAAAATTTTTAGCGGCAGTTGCATCGCTAGATAAAGATTCCCCTTGAATCTCCAATTCTCGTATGCCATGACGAGGTTTAAAGTTTCTTAACCATCCCTGGCTAGCCTTAAAGTCAGGAGGACCGTCAAGTTGATTGTTGAACTGAAGTGCCTTTTCACACAACAGAGAACCAGAGATAGGTTCCCCGTTGCTTCTTCTTTGCACAAACCATATATAAAAAGCCTCTTCCAATTTCACATCTTTCGCATTTCTCATGGTTTTACGTTTCTTCGACCCATTTTCACTATCAAATTTCGATGCAAAACTCATAATTTTATCCTTGTTACTTTTGATGTCAGAGACGGTAGCTTTCCCAACATTGAAAATCCTCGCAAGTGAAGACACAGTTTCACCTTGTCCTAGTCTCTTGATAATTTCTGTTTTCGTTTCAATTGACAAAACATTGTGGTTCCTTTTATATGCTTTAGGCCTACTGGAAGATGCCATATCGCACAGAGAAATACTTGTACACCAAAATTATTCTGCTGTAGTAGCAGACACAATTATTTTAAGTTGAACTGTCTGTTTAGCCAGTGTTCTACCTAGAACGCACATGTACACTGGATTGGTAAACCAGATATTAACTGACTTTATGATCTAACTGACTTCCTGTACGTAAGCGACCGACCATTAGCCATCCCATTCTCTACAAATTGTTCGCACACATTTGAAGTTTGCCGCATCAAAAGATTCAGAATTTTAGTCTAACGTGACTGTGGCATCTAATTTTTTTTTCTTTCTGGAAAAAGTGTTCGGATAATTGGATGTTCGGATAATTTGGGGTTCGGATAAATGGAGTTCTACTGTATTTTGATGCGGCAAGTTTCAAATGTGTGCAAACAATTTGTAGGGGATGGGATGGGCTAATGGTCGGTCGTTTATGTACAGGAAGTCAGTTAGATCATAAAGTCAGTTAATATCTGGTTTACCAATCCAGTGTACGTGTGCGTTCTAGGCAGAACACTGGCTAAACAGACAGTTCAACTTAAAATAATTGTGTCTGCTACTACAGCAGAATAATTTTGGTGTACAAGTATTTCTCTGTGCGATATGGCATCTTCCAGTAGGCCTAAAGCATATAAAAGGAACCGCAATGTTTTGTCAGTTGAAACGAAAACAAAAATTATCAAGAGACTTGGAAAAGGTGAAACTGTGTTTTGCAAGGATTTTCAATGTTGGGAAAGCTACCGTCTCTGACATCAAAAGTAACAAGGATAAAATTATGAGTTTTGCATCGAAATTGGATAGTGAAAATGGGTCGAAGAAACGTAAAACCATGAGAAATGCGAAAGATTTGAAATTGGAAGAGGCTTTGTATATATGGTTTGTGCAAAGAAGAAGCAAAGGGGAACCTATCTTTGGCTTTCTATTGTGTGAAAAGGCACTACAGTTCAACAAACAACTTGACGGTCCTCCTGAATTTAAAGCTAGCCAGGGATGGTTAAGAAACTTTAAATCTCGTCATGGCATACGAGAATTGAAGATTCAATGGGAATCTTTATCTAGCGATGCAACTGCCGCTGAAAATTTTAAAGAAACATTCTTGGCTTTTTTTTTTGGAAGAAGAAGGTTATTGACTCGATGATGTGTATAATGCCGATGAGACTGGCTTATACTGGAAATCATTGCCTCAAAAATCCCTTGCATCTCAGCGCGAAGCAGCTGCTCCTTGGTTTAAAAAGTGCAAAGAGAGAGTAACAATTTTGATAGCCGCGAATTGCAGTGGAAGTCATCGTTTACCAGTGCTAATGATCGGCAAAGCCAAAAAAACCACGTTGTTTAAAGAGTGTGACATGTCTCCCATTGTGCTACAAAGCACAAAAGAGTGCTTGGATGAATAGTGAAATATTTCTTGATTGGTGAAGAGGTCGAGAGAACAAGAAAAGAAAACTGGAAAAGTAATTCTTCTACTGGACAATGCACCATCTCATCCAGAGACGGATACATTGAATGCAGTTGATGCAAATTTTAAAGTAATTTTTCTGCCTCCCAATGTAACAGCACTGATTTAACCAATGGATCAGGGTGTTATAGCAAAGCTTAAAAAGATGTACAAGAAGGAAGTCCTGCGTCCTTTATTGTTGGCTGAAGATGAAGAAAGTGTGGTGGCGTTTTCCACAAAGCTTAATCTCAAAGACTGCTGCTATATGTTAGCTGATGCTTGGACCACCCTGTCACAAGATAATCTCAACAAGGCTTGGAATAGATTGCTTGGGAAAAAAGGAGGCAATGAAACTACTGCAGTGGACACAAATGATGATTGTATAAATGAAGTTGTGGAACTGTTTCAAGCAATGCCCGGATTTTCGGACTGTGACAAAGATGATGCACACTTGTGGCTAGAAGATGATAATGATTCTGGTTTTCAGTTTTTGAATGACGAAGAAATTTTGTCTTTTGTGCAAGAAGAAAACCAAATACATGTAGTGACCGATGATGAAGACTCCTCAGAAGTACATGATGTACTTGTAAATTATGAAGATAACCCAAAACGTCGACCAAGTCCTGAAGAAGCCTTTATAGCACTAGAAACAACGATGGCTTGGTACGAGCAAGAAGATGACAGCTGTCCTACACAGCTTCTGCTGTTGAAGAGAATGCGGGACTTAGCAGCCAAAAGGAGACTATCCAGTTTGGTGCAAAAGAGGATTCCTCATTATTTTAAATAGTGGGCTACATCTGTACAAGTACATGTATACGTAAGTTGTGCCTGGTTTTGAATCGTTTGTAATGTTATTTTGAAAATATTTCTCTTTAAAAAAAAAAAAAAATAATACTGTACAAGTAGTACATGCACTGCAGTGTAATGAAAGATTTTGGTGATACAGTGATCTAATACAGTGTGGGTATTATTATTACAGTACAAGTAAATATGTTTTATAGTGTATTTTCCTTGTGATGGTTAATTATTTTTAGAAATATGTGTACATGTACTCGATACATTATGTAATCCAATTATCCGAACTTTTGATTATCCGAACGATGCTCGGTCCCATGGGGTTCGGATAAATGGAGTTCTACTGTATTTACAAATATCTGTAGTTTGGAGGTGATACTCTTTGAGACATGCCATGTCTCTGAGCCATACAGCAAGACTGACTTTACATTTGAGTTAAAGATTCTGATTTTGTTCTCTCTGGATATAGCTGAGGAGTTCCATATTGGTCGAAGGGCATTAAAAGCGCATCTGGCTTTATGTATCTTAGAACAGACATCACCATCAGTTCCCTCTCCATTGTCAGTGTTCCTCCCCAGATATGTAAAGCTTTCTACTTCTTCAATAACTTGACCATTGATCTTCATCGAGTCCATCTGCCTATTATTTATCCTCATTTCCTTTGTTTTATTTACATTTATGTGTAGTCCCATCTTTGCTGCTTCTGTCACTAATCTATTTGTTTTCTCCTGCATATCTTGCTGTCTGTGTGATAGAAGGCACAAATCATCTGCAAAGTCAAGATCCTCCAGCTGTTTGTTGAATGTCTACTGTATTCCTGTTTTCTTTCCTTCTGTTGTTTGTCTCATTACCCAGTCTATGACCATGAGAAAAATTGTTGGCGATAGCAGACATCCCTCCCTGTCTGACCCTGCTGTGTACTGTGAAGGGCTCTGATAGTTTTCCTTTGTGCACTACTTTGCATGAGGCCTCCTGGTAGAAATCTTGGATGATTTTAATGAATTTCTCTGGGATTCCATAATGTCTCAGGATTTTCCATATCACAGTACAGTACAGTTGTTTTTCACTATCTGAGCTCTTGCTTTTTCCTGGAAGATTTTGCCTTCAAAAATTGTATCTTTTAATTCCATGTTTAACCATCAAAGCATAACATTCCATTGTAGGCCATCAAAACGTATCTTTCCATTCCAGGTTTTTAACCATTAAAACTCTTTTTATTGCAGGATTTTGACCATCAAAACATTTATTATTTCTGTGCAGGTTTTTACCATCAGAACTTCTGTCTTTCTTTTGAAATGTCTTTCTTGTTCATTTATAACACATAAAGTTGATGGAAAAAAAACCAAGTTCTACATAAGTAAAGTTAAACAACTGATTTAACTGGCAATAAGGCATTTCTGAGAATAAAAGAAACACAAAAACAACAGAAATGTATACAAAATAAAAATATGAATGAAGGAATTCTGTGGACTACTTAGCCTCATATTAGCAGATATCAGAAATGTCAGTATACTCATAGACATCTAACTTTTGTATTACAGTTTTCTGTTGCAGTCAGGGTAGGGTTGTGGAGTCTGCACAAAAAATTTTCTGACTTCTTAAATTTTGAAGTCTGACTCTGACTACAGTTTTTTTACATATCATATGGCATAAGATTCGGAGTCCGGACATTTTATACTGACTCCGATGCCACTAAAAAGTGTCCGACTGACTCCATAGCCCTGGTTGCAGGTTTTACCTTATCTCTAAATTGCTTGTTTTGTTAGGCACCAAACATATTTCTGTTTAAGGTTTGGCCATCAGATTTCTGTCTAATGCAGGTTTTACCATCAAAACTATTATCTTTCTATTACAGCTTACACCTTTGCTTCCAAATACCGTTGTTGAAGATGGAAATCAGGCCATCCCTGTACAGAATTTCATTCATAACACAGAATCAAAAGAACGAACCACTAGTAGGTGCTGCTCCAGTGTCACACTTTCTAGTTGACTTAGTATTCCCTCACACATAAAAAATTAATGAAATATTGTACAGCTTGCCAGATAGCCTTAGAAGTTATATCAGCAAACATTTACAACACATTTACGAATATATTCTGACTGATAAGGGAAAGAAAGTTGCAGAGGAAAGACATTATGAGAGTACATGCAGCAAATGATAACAAGACTGGCACTTGAAGAAACACCCCATATAGGATGTAAAAATCACACATATATTTTTGGCAGCAATTTTAGACGAAGTTGAAGAAACAGACTTTAGAATACAAAAAACAAGAGGAGCTACATTCAGTTGAGAAAAATATATCGCAATCAAATAAAATAAAATCCAACACAATAATCAGAATCTTCAATTCAAATGTTAAACCAGTCCTGTTGTATGGTTCTGAAACATGGAAAACAATAAAAAGAATAACCAAGTAGCTACACTTCCATAAATGGGTGCTTGTGTAGAATAGAAGGATTGAAATGATAAGACAAGATCACCACTGTAGAACTGATGACAAGAACCAGACAGGTGTCGGCAGAATAAGCGATGAGAAGATGCTAGTGATGAGTAGAACACACAATTTAGGAAACCTGTTGTTAACCCCAGGGTAAGAGGGGTAGGAGGAGACCAAAAAGTCACACGGAGAAGAGAACTGGAAACAGAAATGTAAGGGATAAACAATAAATGGAAAGATTTTGAGCTAATGGCACTGGATAGGAGGACTTGGCATGAATTTGTTAACAGCTCCTTGGGGTGGGGTGTAATAAACAAATGAAAGAAAACTAAGTATTAAACTTTTTTTTTTAAATGCTGTCATATTTATTTGTTAGTTTGTTCTGCTTCCTTAAGGACAATACACCGTCCATCGGTCAAAAGGGATTAGACCATGATCATAACGCTGACCAACATTATGAAGAAAATATGGTGCAAGTTCAGATCTACCTCTTCTAGAATCAACAAGAGGATGGCACTTGAGAGTCAATCTAGGTGAATGTACAACTCCCAGATGTGTCTAGAAGGTGAAGGGTGAATACACTAAAAGACTTGCCTAACAGGGGAGAACATCTGATGATCAGTTATCTCCTGTTGTATATCTTCTTCGTTGCTGTTCCGCTTGCTGTGAGGCCTAGGCCTTCAGATAGTTCATACCTACCCTGCCTGTTTTGCACCACTTGATCAAGTTCTTTCCATTATAGAGCTTTGGATAAAGTAAAAACTATTCAGAAATGGAGTCTGTGTAGATGTGTACAAAGGGATACTAACTAATTGATAATTTCTCAAACCAGGATCTTGGCAGGAGCTACGGATATCATGCTGTATAGAACGAGTAAACATGGATGCAGAAAAAGAGGTAGGAGATTCACTTTCATAACCTTTGACATTTGCTGAGGAAGACTGAACACCTGTAGGTTTGACCAGCGTGCAGTGATTTTGACTCTGAATAACAATAACAAAGGGCTAAACTACATAATTCAAAATAGGCATGCCAGTTTTGCAAATGCAAGGATATCTAAAAGCTATAGGATGGAATCAACTCATCGCACTGCTGTACCAAGAACAACAGGCAGCCATAAGAATAGAGGGGGAAACATCACAATGGTTTGAAGTACAGAAAGGAGTAAGACAAGGCTGTGCCCTTTCCCCTTACCTGTTTAACATTTATGCCGAGAATATCATGAGAAATGTAAGAGATGACCAAGAACACACAGAGCTTGACTCATTTAACATCGGCGGGTACCAGATCCCAGAAATCAGATATGCTGACGACACAGTCCTCCTATCGACCAACCCAGAAGGACTTGAACAATTAATTCTGTCCACCAAAAAACACAGCGAGGCCCAGAATCTATACCTAAACACCAAGAAGACCAAAGTATTGACAACAGACAAAGTAAAGACCAAACCAGAAATTGAAATTGATAATGAAGAACTGGAAAGTGTTAATGAATTCGAATACTTAGGATCAATCATCAACAGCTCTGGCGACTGTGCAGTAGAAATTAAAAGAAGACTTGCAATTGCTTCACATAAACTAATACAGATGAAAAACCTATGGCAAGGCACAAGCAAAGAAACAATGTTCAACTGATCAGAGCATGTATATTCCCAGTAGCAACATACGGCTGCGAGACTTGGACACTCAATAAAACAGTTGCAAAAAAGATTACATCATTCGAAATGAAATGCTACAGAAGGATGTTGAGAATATCCTGGACAGAAAAAAAGACCAACAGAGAAGTACTGCACTCACTAAACATACAGGAACATTGGCTTTTAAATACCATCGCAATAAGGAAGCTGAAATTTTTCGGTCATATAAAAAGACATAATAGTCTGGAAAAAATAGTGATGGAAGGCATGGTCCCTGGAAAAAGGGGAAGGGGTCGACCTAGACGACGGTGGACCCAGGACATCACAGAGAGTCTGAACTTGTCTTTGGCTGATGCAGGTCGACTTGCCCAGAATCGTGATGCGTTCAGAGCAGCTGTAATGGAGACAACGTTCTGGAAAGAATACGTCACATGATGATGATGATGATAGGATGGAATTAGAACAAGGAGGACCCATGGTATATAGTGGAGAATACCAAAGATGTTACCAAAGACAGCTATTAAAACACCGTAGGGTGGCCATTTTTTCTTGGACCAAACCCACATTTTTCTTGGTTCTGGAAGAGTTGAACCTTCCTGCAGAGCCTTTGTTTATTAGAATCAAACTAACAGCAAACCGTCACAGCTGTAAATTATTTTTTTTTAAAGAGTGTGTCCCAGAAGGTTCTCAGTAACAGAGTTTAGTTTCCTGAGTTAGACTGTTGTTGACTGTTGCTCTCATCAGAGAGAATGTTTGTTTTAACACAGATGTGAAGCCTGCACAAGTTCAGTGTGATGACCGTGGCAGCGGTGATAAAATTAACCAGAAGCAGGACAAATCAACTGAAAATACCAATTACAATAAAGGGTTCGTTATTCTTTTACTATCTACCTTTGTTTTGTTTTTTTTGCCTACTGTGTCTGTAAAGAAATAAAAAAGGTAAGTGACTAAGAGTTATGGCTTCCGCCTCTAATTGTAAAGGTACCGAGGTCACTCCTAGTAGAGGGAATATAATCGATGGAAATTTTTTTCAGAACCAGCGGTTCCTAATCAGGTCATGTTAGGTCATTAAGTCATGTTCTCCTCGGTAGTGAGATAGGATGGCGAGCCTTCTCGGATAAGGGTGAAAAAAATTTGGTCCCGTGTACAAGTTGCGCACGATAAAAATCCCTCCGCAGTTAGAAATTATTAAGAGTAGGCCATAAGGCTGTTGCCCTGGTAAATTTAAAAATAGGAAACCTACCCACCACAAAAAAATCCTATATATAAAATCCCAGCTTTTTGTGTCAGCGCGTAATGCTAAGGGATGCAACTGTGGTTGAAAGTTAGACATTAATTGTATTGTTTCCCTTATATGTACTCTCCAAAAAATAGTAACACTATAAAGAAAACTGCGCAAGTGTTGGTGTGCATGCGCCAATCAAATCTAACTGAATGGAGTGCATGTTCAGACTTTAACACCGGATTTAAAACAAATATTGGTTGGCTCTTGGGAGACAGACAAAATAGGACTACTGCTGTCTTAGCATGATTTAAGAAAAGAGTGATATGAGGTTGTGCATGAGGCATTCATTCATTCATTCATTTCCACCTCTTATAAAGCGTGGAACCAAAACTGTAGTTGGTCTCTGTTATGAGTTTAATTTATAACATGTATGTCGATATCAATACGGTTCGACAAGTAGTCATATTTGTTTATGACCGGTGACCCTTGGTTACAGGAAGTACGTCATTGCTTTTGGCCGAGTAGCAGATGCCTAGAGTAGCCATCTGCTGATCTATTGGGTGGGTTCTTCTCTGTGTGTTCCTCAAGGCGGGTGGACGCATGTGTTCTAAGCTCCTGAGAATTATATTACTTCACTACAGATTCATACCATGTTCGACCACTGGATCATCCATACACCTCCGTGGATGATGCCAGTTTATGTATGAAAGGAATTCTATTATTGTGAAGAACATGAGTAAATAAAATATTGTGAAAACCTGTCAAGGACAGTCTTGTAGAGACAGACGATATGGAAACTTACTGAGGACTGCATACCTATATTATGCCAATAATTATAATGGCTTTACTGATGAGATTTGAGGAGCATTGCTTGTGTTCAATAAAATTTTATATTTGAATCGTCCAACCTGGCCTTCGTGGTGATATTATTCGTTGGTGGAGATAGGGCTGTGTGCTGGGACTAAACTACATACCCCTCAATGGACATTAGCCAGAGTAGCTGTACTACTCATTAAATAATATAAAACTGCCCCGAAACTACGCCCATAACAGTCTCCTTGCAGGAAGCCTGCGTCAAAGCCCTTGTACTCTTGTAGTGGTGGTTTCTGTAACCATATGGTTTATATGATGAGGTTGCCAACCCCATGCATAACCTTATATTAGTCACATCTTACAACATGCCTGAGTGTGTGCAGAAGTCCTGATCTTTGTTTTCTCATAGAACTCTGGCAATAAATGGGGCTTGCGATTTCATCACATAAAACGAATTACAACTGAAACTAGCACTGCAAGAGCACATGAACACTTTGGTGCAGGCTTCCTGTAAGGGGGTCAGTTGTAGTGGTGACTCTATGCTCCATAAGGAGCTAAAATAGAAATAAAAGATATAGTACATAGTCTGTTCATTGTTGTACTATTGTTCCTACTTTTTACTAGCAAGCTGTTGTTTCTTTACTGTGCTTCCAAGTAAATTACTCATGAACTTTTTAGGTTAATATTTCTGGCTTTGATTTTAATTAAAGTATGGACTTCTTGGTATTTATATCTATTCCTATATCTACTACCTTTATTTTGCTGTTTTGTTCTTTTGCATGTGGTTTTCATTTTATTTCCTTACTTAGAATGTGCATGTCTTCACTTCAGCATAATCCACATCTTCTTTCTCTTCTAGTCTCCTTAAACACCTTTGAGACCCACAATGGGTGACACACTGCATATAGTGCTTCTTGTTGTATGAGTTATCACACTGAAAGTTTTTACTTGCACGAAACATAAACCTTCCTTCACGTTACTTATTAAGTCAGGCACATTTTTATCAGCATTAAATAGGTCAATCTTTTCTCACTTCTTCTAAGATGATCATGGTAGTTTTCTTTTATACCTGCGTGAAACATCACAAGATCTCTGCTCCCAAGATGCACTGCACATTCCATATTCTTTCTGTAATTTTTGCTCTGTCTAATGACTGACATGGTGTGTACAGTATGTAAAATGCATAGTGTGATTGTGTTCACTGTGTAGTATGTTTGTGTACATTGTATAATTTGATGTAATTATAATGTTTAATGTTCTTATCATATAATGTACATATCGTATGTCATTCACTTCTTCTGCCGCCGGCTGTCAAAGCAGTCAGTGACCATCATGCCTGGTGCCGTCTTGTAGGGCAGCAACAAACTGCTTCCACCTTGTTTGGCCAGTGGCCATCTTTTGTGCAGTGCCCCAGCTCAGGTTCATTCTTTGCATCTTGGCCTCCACAGTTCTTCGCCAAGTTGTTTTTGGTCGGACTCTCTTTTGCTTTCCTTCAGGGGTCCACATGTTTGAAGTATATTGTTAGGTTCTGTTGCAAGCCGTTTCTAGCTATAGCCTTCTTCATAATAAATGTAAACACATTTTAATAATAAAAATGGGGATCAGAAGCAGTCGTAGCTTACATTGTGATGCAGAGGATGTTAGACCGTGTTACTATTGATTTTTCACTTCACGCTGATTAAGTTTCCATGAATGCTGTAAGATTTCACTGCAGCATGTAAGATTGGAAAGTGATTTAAAAGACACATTACAATTCACCTAGATGAGACTGCATTGTTTAATTGACTTTATATTCTATCTTATGTTGTATTCATAGTGCTGACAGTATTTAAGAATATAAAAACATGTTTCAAATTGTATCAATTTGACAACGATTGTAAAAGTGAAGCATTTTAATTTGAAATTAGAGAAAACTATTTTAAAACAGAGAAAATACTCCTGATAGAGTGACAAAATAGATATTTATTTTTTAAAAGCAATAGAGTTTTTTTTTTAATGTTTAATTATAAATATTCATAATATTTTAAACTAGAACGCATTTTATTTTAAATTTATAAATTTAAATCTTTAAACTAAGTAACAAACTATCTGATGTAAGATGTCTTGTATCACTTCAATAATGTTTTCCCTCTGTTTCCAGGTGTGGTGATCCACCAGTGCTCCCCAGCAAATTATCGCATCGTGAGTACAGGAACTCAACTCCCTTATTTCTTAACGAAAAGTAAACTGAACAAATCAGCTTGATGAAAAGTAAACTGAAAAAATCAGCTTAATGAAAAGTGAACTTTTTTAAAAAATCAGCTACTACCTTCTTTACTCTTAGCCATATCATTGTCCGGGATCCAAGACGCATCAAAAGTGAGGAATGCAGTAAGCGAACCATAGCTTGACTGCCTGCGTCAGGGTCAGCAAACCAGAGCTGACCAAAACCCTACTCCACCTCCACGTGGTGGTCCTGGAAACAGGCTGCATCACTGCAGTCTGGCTGAGGAGTAGGGATCGAAGAGGGAAGGCAAACCCGGTCTCAAAAAATGCTGTGCGGAAGTCGGATGTGTCGGTCGAAAGGCGCAAATACCGCAGCTTCGCTGTAAACGGACACAACACAACCAACGTCCTTTTCAGGACGAACGAGGAAGAAGAAGATATCATTGTCCAGCTATTGATATATAATCATCATCATCATTTTTCCCTTGCAATCATTATAGAGCCACCATTACAGCTGGTCCCCTTGCAGGAAGCCTGCACTAAGCATTCACATGCTCCTGCAGCAGTGATTTCTGTAACAATTAGTTTTGCATGATGAGGTTGCCAACCCCCACACACAGCCTCATTTTATTCATCTCTTGTATGGCATGCCTGAAGGAGCAGTAGTTCTAATCTTTATTTGTGCCATACTGACCCCCAGGAACTACACGGCACGTAACATAACATATGAGAGGGCAAATTAAACATAAGAATACATGGAACAACAGAGTTGTGATATGTTGTCAGGTGTTATGTGTGTTCTAGTCATTTCTGTGTCAAGCAGAAACATGGACAATGAACAAGCATGTGAGCATTTGGAGGAAAGAATTGAGGCCCTTGAAGTATGGATATGTAAGAAAGGATATTGCACAAAGCAGCAAGCAAGTAAAGAAGTCATTAAAAATCTAGAAGTGAAACAGAGAATTTAAGAAAGAGGCAACAGTAAGAAAACATGTTTTGGATGTATAAAGAAACGAACACTTTATTTTAAGCCATGATAGCTGGAAAAATTGATGGCTAGAGGTGGGAAGGGATGAATGACAGTGCTGAAAAGTGGAAAGGTAACATGATGGGATGGACAGGAAATTGACTATGAGATTGGACCATCAAGGCATGAGACAGAAAATGGAGTTACATTATAGGCAACCTTTGATACAGAGATGGCATTTGATCTGTGGGGTTAACTATGGAGCATTATGAAGCATAACATATAAGTGAAGAAACTGTTTTATGATCGCAGAGCAGAAGTTACTAGACACCCAGGAAAATCAAACACAGAAAACAAAAGATGAAAGCATCAACCAGGACTAACCATTGCTTAAATATCTGCTCAGAAGTCCATGTCAGCTCTTTACATTGTTGAACTGTCATGTGACACCCTAAAAGGCTCAGCCTCAAATAAGGATGGTAATTGGGATGTTTCTGTCCATTCCCCTACAGTCAACTCCCTCTTCTCAAGCTATTTTGATCTCAAGGACAATTGTTGGTAAGCTAAACATAGCACTACTGCTGTAATAATGTTTGTTATAACAGATGAGACTTGCAAACTTATCATGTTAAATAGAGTGCTACAGAAATGACTAATGTAAGAGCACATAATTTAGTTGTGTGCAGGCTTCCTGTAAGGGAGCCAACTACACTAATAGTGACCCCATATTTTTGAACCCCTGGTACTCAAAATCCCACAGAAATGGTGTAAGACTTTCATTATCCCCAATGTGCTGCTAAAAATAGACTAACATGTCCACGAGATTATTTTAACATATTTTCCTGGGACTATTGCACTATCTTTGTTTTTGCAGCAGTATTTATGTGTACCTGCAAGTAGTGACTGATACTTTTCATGTACTGATTTTTCTGTGTATTTCATTATTTTGTGGTATTTATAACAGTGCTGTGTGTAGTTAATACGGATCTCTTACAAGACTAAGAAAGAATAGGATCACTGATCCCTTAGACATACCAGTTGACTGATATGGGGGCTGATGACCTCATCATGTGAAACAGATTGCAGCAGACACCAGCAAAAAAGCATGTGAATGTTTTGTGCAGGTTTCTTGTAAGGCAGCCAGCTGCAGGGGTGGCTCCATGCTCCATAGGGAGTGAAAAAGAAAGTGATGATGATTGCACTGTCTTGTCTTACATTTTTGTTAGGGGACGAAAGTAATGACAGGCATTTGTGTAAGTTTTTTTTTAACACCTCTTCATAAATAAATGTAGCTAAATTCCCATAAACTTTTCTTACTCCTCTTTGTGAATAAATGTTCACAGATTTGTTGTCGTTTCTCACTCCTGATAATGAACAAGTGCAACAGTGAACAGATCAGACAATTTGTAAATAGTCTGACCTGTAATGTTTTATATAAGAAAGACATTTTTACATCCCATCACAGCACAAATCACTCTGTGAGGACATGGTTCCTACAAACAGCTGCCTTGGTATAAAACATTATATCAAGGTAAAGCCAGTAAAATATCATTTTCCCCTGTGCTCCTTACAGAGCATGAAACCACCACTGAAGCCAGTCCCACAGGAAGCTTGTAAAAAGCAGTCGCATGATCCAGCAGCTGTGGCAATTAGTTTTACATGATGGGGTTGTCAGCCAACACAAAACATCGTAAAAGTCACCTTGTAGACAAATATGGCATACAGATATTTATATTATGTGAAATAGGTGCCAGCTATATTTACTATATTAAAGTATGTACAGGAACAGAAATCAATATTGTTTATAATCAGTGGATTATTACATAATATCAGAGTTGTATTTTAGCTGCTGGGAGGGCACATGATGTTGGGGATGAACTATAGTCAGTGGATTATTACATGATATCAGAGTTGTATTTTAGCTGCAGGGCAGGACTTTAGATGGTGGGGATGAACTGTAGTCAGTGGAGTGTTAATTGGTGACTGAGTATGTGTTCACAACAATTTTGTATTTTGACCCAGGAACTGCTGGAACAGGGTTTTGGTGAAATATGAGTAACAGACTCAGTTAGTTTAGGAGTGAACAGGGACAAGAAGATAACATCCCTCCACCCTAGCCCCCAGTAATCAAAATCTTATATTGTTGCAGGTGTTATTTGTTGTTGAGTTGTGGTAATAAAATTTAAATACTGCATTTCAAATTATTTGCTTTTTCAGATGCAAAGACATTCCACCCAAATACAAATTCTCAAGACTTTTCAACAGAAATGAAGCACAAAAGTGATTTGAGTCAGAGCTCACATTGTCCCAAAGTCATCTTCTCAACCTTAAACCCAGAATGTCCTGAATTTAAGCCATCTGCAATGTCAGGTTCCTTACTTCAGTCAGCACCATCCACAGATGTTCTTCAAGATTGTCCAGCTTCAGCAGAAAGTGACAATGGAAATGGCAGTAAAAGTGAAGATAGTCCCTGTCAGCTTCATGATATAGAGATACAAACTGTGTTAGAGGGTGCCCATTTTGATATGCTATGCCTGGAGTGCAAAAGGAAGCTAAATAATTGTGGATGTTTGGAGCTAACTGATTTTGAGGTAACTTTATTAGCAACCAAAGTATTTAACAAAGCTGGCGTATTGTATTTTATATGTTTTTTTTTTTTTATAGATATATTAAGTTTGTTGTATGGGAGATAAGCATTTCATGGTTCCTCTGTATCAGAGTTTTCTTATGATTAGACAGTTATGATTTAAGATGCACATTTCCTGCGGTTTCTGTGATTGAAATTTTGCATATAGTTTGTGTCTGAATGTATTACTGATCAATGAAAATTCAGATTGTCTCGAGCTAAATAATTTACTACTAAGAAATCCTGAGGTCTGTGAGCTGTAAACAAACAACAGAAATAGGTTAATGATATGCACTCAACAGAGAGAATTAGATTCTGTCAAATGTCTCAGTCGTTCGGGTTCTGTATTCCACAGTTGCGATGAATACAATGAAAGTGCCAATCTTAGGTTTACCATACATCCGAATTTGTCCGGCTTTTCATGCCTGAACTGTGTATCTGGCTGGATTTTTGTTTAAATGTCCGGCTTTTATGCGATTTACTAAATAACGTGAAAGACACCATTTTGAGAATTCCGCATTTGAATTTCAGTTCCGAAGATCGAATTAAAGTTGTCATCTCCACAGTATCGAGCAAATAATTTATCAATAATCCCGTAATCTTTCACGATGTTGGATTGTTCATAATAGATTGTCATCACCTTTTAACTCAGGTTTTGTCATTTTTGCTCTGTTTGTTTATTGCCTCCTGTTACTTCTTCTTCTTCCTCGTTCGTCCTGAAAAGGACGTTGGTTACGTTGTGTTGCCATTTACAGCGAAGCTGCGATATTTGCGCCCGACACATCCGACTTCTGCACAGCATTTTTTGGGACCGGGTTTGCCTTCCTTTTTCGTTCCCTACTCTCTCGGCCAAACTGCAGTGATGCAGCCTGTTTCCAGGACCACCACTTGTAGGTGGAGTAGGGTCTTGGTCAGCTCTGGTTCGCTGGCCCTGACGCAAGCAGTCAAGCTATGAGTCGCTGACTGCATTCATCTCTTTTGCTGCATCTTTGGTCCCCAAAATTACAAAAAAAGACACTTTGAATGATAAGACAGTATTAGGTTTAATCAATTAAAACCTTGTCAGCTGTTGAAAATTGTGAATACTTTCAACTTTAATATTGAATTAAACATTAATTAATGTCATTATATATTTATTGCACAAACCTACTGTAAGAGCCAAAATGAGAATGTGTATTCGCAGATGAATGGAAAAGAAATGTCCATGTTTTGCCAGAAGTCATCAAGATTCAGAAGCAGAATGTCTCGTGTGCTGAGGGCAAGGGGCATGTTTGTGTCAGTAGCAATAAAAAAAGCTGCTGATTAAAACAAAACATACACACACACACACACACATTCGAGTGCGAAACAAGAAAAGCCACAAGACAGCACTTGTGTCTAAAAGTTCAGTCAAAATTTACAAAAGAAACAAGCACTGAACAGAATTAGTTGCTGCTACAGAAAGCCCTTTTGATTTTCATACAGTAAAACATCACAATAGTTTCAAATCAGTAAGTTGTGCTTTAAAACAGTTTCTCTGATTCAAAAATTGCCAATAAATTTGCATGTGCCAGTACGAAAACAACCGCTACCATCATTTCTGTAACTGCAAAGCTCTTGATTGATACACTTTTTGAAAGACTGGAAAATAAACAGCGTTGTTTATTATGGGGTTCCCACTGGTGTGAACAAGCACAGCTCGGGTAAAATATGGACAGGAACGTTGGTGGTTTACCATTCAAATAAATGAAGGCGCAGAATACACGAAATAAGGCAGCACAAAGAGTGTCAAAATTTCTAACTGAAACATTTGTAAAAAATTAATTACTCAGAAAAGTGTGTTGCATTTACTTGGGATAATTATAACAAAACATTAAGTGGAACTAGGCATAATGCAGATGGTAACAATGTGTATTTAAAAAGTAATCTAGCTTTGTTAAAGAGGATTTTTATCATCAATAAACACAAAATCAAGTTGATTTGATGAACTAATTGTTTGATATGTAACAAAAAAAGTTTCGTCATCATTTAGTAATTAAAATAAATCTGTCCTACCTTGTGTCCTCATTTGTCATTATAGTGTTCTCCTTTTCATGACTAAAAATTGAGTATTGTCCTCCCTTTTTACTTTGAACAACATGGTAACCCTAGCCAGTCCCCTATGATGTATATTTTTAAAAAATGCTTAGCTGGTTGTGTGGCGTGACATGCGTCGCACTCGCAAAAAAAATAAAAAAGGGTATTACCTGTTGCATAAACCTGGATAGAGTTCCCAGGGTGCCTGATACTTCTGTTACTTTCCTATTGTCTAATGTCTTCCTTAATTTCTTTCTTGTAAGTGCCTCTCATATATTTATTTTTATTATTTGTTTATAAATAATTTTACTGCAGGTGTGCACCCTTTTATCCGAAACCTTCAGGGAAAGCCTTGTTTTTGAAAACAGATTTTTTTTAGTTTTCAAATTTTGCCCAAATTGTGCTCAAAAAGTAGCAAAATATGCACTAAAATAGCCCAGAGTTGCCCAGCACAGTCAGAAATTGCCCAAATTATGATTTAAAGTAGTACAAAGAAAGTTTCGATTTTCAGAATATTTTGGTTTGCGGGTGTACGGTTACAAGGATATAGACTTCTAATATGCTGATGTGAAAAAGTGGTAGTTTGTGAAAAACTTAAAAACAAATTGGATGTAATTTAAAGAGGATAACAATCATATTTATGGAATATAGTTTCATAATGATGTAATATTGTTTAATTGATTATTAGATTGATTTTAAAAAAATTGACTTTGGCTTACTGATTCAGTCCTCGCAGATTACCAATGAACTTAAGAACGAATCCATGACAGACCAAGCATTGTGTGACAAAATCAAGAATTCTTCTAATGAAAGCACACCAAGTGTTATAAACAACATTTCAGTTCCACAAGATGTAGAAAAATGTCCAGCTACAGAGGAAGTTACATCATCAATTACTCCTCCTACAGAACTTCTTGCATCTGAGTCTCTTACAGAAATAATTAAACCAGTTGTCTGCAGCAATCTGACACCTCATTCAGCTGCCTCCACATCAGCCCCTGTTTTGTCAGCTTCTGTTGCCACCACTGCCATGTCTCATCTCATGAAATCAACAATGTTGGCATCCTCAAGGTTGGTCCCAGTGATACCAGAATGTCTGAGGGCAGTAACATCACCTTGTCTTGGGGCACCACAGCAGGCACAGACTACGATGGCTTGTCAATCAGATAGTCTCGTGAAGCAGGTCAGTGGTAGTGGAATTATGGGAGAATGTTTCTCAGTGTCATCATCCTGTCTTACGGCAGTGACAGATAGTTCCCCAGTATCTTCATCATGTCTTAAGGCAGCATCACCATCATGGCTTAAGCGGCCACCGACAGTGGTTAGTCATGAACCAAATAGTCTCAAAAAACAGGTCAGCGGTGAGGGTACTATAGCAGTTAGTTCCTCAGCATCATCATCAACAACGCCATCGTGGTTCAAGCTGCCGCAGCAGGCACAGACTACAATGAGCTCTGAACCAAAAAGTCTCATAACACAAGTCAGTGGGGGTGGTACTACAGGATTTAGTACCTTGGTATCATCACCCTGTTTCAGGGCAGTGACAGTTAGTTCCTCAGTATCATCATCATGTCCCAGGGCAGCAACACCATCGTGCCTCATGGCACAGCAGCAGATACAGACAATAGCGAGTCATCTAACTGACCAAGTCAATGGCGGTGTTACTATTAGAGACAGTACCTCAGGGGCACCATCATATCTCAGGGCATTGCAGGCAAAAACCACAGTGAACCACCTCCTTGACGGTCTGATGAAACAGGACACTGGTGGTGCAGCTGTTGGAGATGGTATGTGTCCATCACATGACAAAGAACAGCAAAATAAACAAAGCATGGCTGAAGAGTTCCTCAAACTTCAGCAGTTGTATATACAGGGTCTTACAAATACTCAAAGAGTCCAGAATTATAATGATAAGATCAGTAACAAAAGCACAAACAGTGATGGAATAATTAACAGAAATGCAAACAATGAAGAAACAGTTCACAGAAAAACTAATATTGTCGGAGGAGTTAATGAAAACTTGAACCTCCATCGTAGAAACTATGCTTGTGTGGCAGCTGAAGACTCTGATTTCGAGATAAAGCAACCGTTTCTGAACGTTCCTGATCCAGATTGTTCCTTATCCAGAAATGTTCACAGCTTGAATACAAACATGAGATTTAGTTCAGACAGTTTGAGCATTGAGAAATTGCGACAGGATTTGACAGTGTCCAGAATTACAAGAGATGTAGATGCCATCAGTACATTTGGTAGTTCCACCCACTCTGTAGCATCAGAGCATCTGTTAGCACCATGCACATCAACATTATCACTAAACACAGCTTCAAAAAGACCACAGACCGCAGGAATGTGCAAAAAAATTCCTCCCCCTCTTGATCTACGACCATCGAAGAAGGGAAACAAGAGCTTCTCATCTTTATCAAAAGGAAGAATCATATCTGATGAGTGTACAGATTCTGTACCTACAAGATCACAGTTGCAGGATGGCACAAATTTAATGCAGCCACTTTGTAACATGTCAGAAGTGTGGGCTGCAGCACAGCCGATACCACATGCTGCTAAACAGCAGACCACTACCTCTGTTACATTTCCTGTTACGTCAGTTTCTAGTCTCAGAGTTGAGCAGTCTTCTTATCTTTATATAAGTGATGATAACACGTCTTGTACAAGCAGCACTGATGGAGCAGACGCACAGAAAGCTAAGAAACTCCTTACTCCTCCTCAGAGGAAATGGTTAAAGAGTGCACATGCAAATCCTCCTGCAGAGCCTTGCAGGACATCTATTAGAAGTGCAGCATCTGAGATGGATGAGATTGATGACTATGCAACTGAAAGTCTTGACTCTGTAAATGTAGCATCCATTCTTGATGCGGAAACTAGACACTCCCTAAAAAATCTACCAAGCTATACATCAGTCATGGCAAGGCATTCATCTTTCAGTGGGCAGAAATCAGATTATATGGACGACTTAGATGATTTAATTTCTTTCTCTGACATTCCCATGTCTCAGAGTCTACATGTGAATTTTAGGGACCCATCAGTTCAGAGCTCGCAGCTGTCTTTGAATAGCCTTACAACATTACAGTGTTTAGATAAAGGCACATGTGTTCCCAAGCCAAAACAGTTTCCATCCGCACACACATCCGGTGATTTTAAAGACACTGTGAGTGCTGCAAGAAGTAGCTCATCACAAGCATACTGTGGTTTAACATCTTCTAAGAAAAAACCACAGCTAAAGGGATCAGTATTCTCAGATAATAACAGTGCACCACCAAGTTCATTCATTGGTGCCCACAAAAACTCATTGCTTGAAATTGATGATAATGACTCTGAAGGTGCGATGGTCTGTGATGACTTTATAGATGACATGAGAAGGGATTTCGCACTACTGAGTAGAAACAGCATCAGTGATGGCAGTGGTACAGACAGCGACAACAACAGTCAAAAAGGTTAGACTTGTGTCTCTGTGTCTGTCTCTCTCTTTAAAAGGTTGTATTCACTCATTTTGCCCCATGCAGTTCCTGGGAATCTCTGATGAGACAACGTACAACTACTCCCTCAGGCAGTGCATGAAGCTGTCAGTCCTTCTCAGTCAAAAATAAAACATGCTGCAGAAACCACTAACTGCAAGAGCATGTAAATGCTTGGTGCTGGCTTCCTGTAAGGGGACCAGCTTCATTGGTGGCACCATGCTCCTTAAGTAGCGGAAAGGAAAAATCATGATTGACCTATATTGTAGACAGAAAACGATAACAATGAAATTTCAAGCAAATTTGTGTTTTTCTTACCATTATTAATGAAGGTGCCTCTTCATTTTCCATTTCTAAGACTATTGTTCATATTTCATGCTGTTAAAAAAATTATTATTACTATTATAAAGGCTTAATTATACTTTAATTGTTGGGGCATAATGACAGGCATTTATAACGTTTGTTTTGGGGATTATTTAACACTGGTGTATTTCATTGCAAAAGTTGTAATTTTACTTTGGAACAACTTGGTTGTCATCTCCTCACATTAGGAGTGGCAGGGCTGGATTAAACCAAAAAGGGCCTCTAGGCTTTTTGGCATTTGGGACCCCCTTCACCTAATAAGCAATAATTTTAATATTTTTTTTTCATGGTGATGCATACCTGTCAACCTCCTGAGACGAAAACCTGTACACTGAACCTGTAAAACCCAGTACAAACACCCAAAAAACCTTGTACAATATGGTTTTAAAATGATAAATGACACAATCGAATTAATTAACATTTGAAATAGTGTGATTTAAACCATACTAAAAAAAATCTCATTCTGTTCTTCATGTGTATTAGAAATGCTGCATGTGGAAATAATTTAAAATGTGTATTATATCCCTTAAAGTTATCACAGCATTCATAACATGAGGATGTTTGTGTTAGTTTTGTAATATGTACCATAAAATCAATAACTTTATAACAGAAGTCAGATTATAACTATAACAGTGGTGATGATATGCATAGGCCCTATATATAATAATGTAATAAAAATGAAGATAAAACACCACAAAAAAGAAAAAATATCCTAGTAGTTGTAAATAGATGTGCTCTGAGGATGCAAAACCCTACCATTTTTTTTTCATTGAAATAATTCAACATCTGAATTATTTCAATGAAAAAATTGTATTTATTATGCTAGTTTATAAATTAAGGAATTCATTTCTTGCATAACATACTGTGGCTACTACCCTGACCTCTGACCCTTGCTATGAGATTTCATTTCTTTGAATTAGGCTCAACCATTATTTGATGAATGAATTATTTTAAATAGGCCTAATGATTGTTGGAGGAGGAAAAACCTAATACAAAATTATTATTAAAAGTTCATACACCAGTGGTAATAGATCTCAGTTTTATTGTAAAATTTAAAAAATAAAGCACTGAATCTTGACTGCTGATATAAAGTACTTTATGAATTTACGGTTGAAATGGACAGTGGGCCAATTGTTTGATACAGCCTTAAAAAAGAATTCACAAACGCAGTTAAAGGGATAAGGAACCTAACCGTAATCCTAATCCAGTCGACATCTGCGGCTTATTTGTGTAAGAATAATAACACAATCCACTGTCCCTCTTTTTAGCTGGATTGACTCTAGAAACAGAAAAGCTTAGGCCTATGCAAAAACGTTTATTTTGTAGTTGAGGTTTTACACAAACATTATTTTATCGGAAATATAAAAGCAAGATATAACTGGAAAGATTAAGGGAATGATACAAAAATGCAACAAAGTAAAACAACAGCAGTATTTAACCAAGTTAAAAGCACAAAATCAGAGTCATCATCATCAATTTCAAGCAATGAGTATTTTGTGGATGCTTAGCTTTTCTTACAATGGTGTCTAGGGCTAGTCGCAAGCGTTGTTGATAACAGATAACTTTAAAAATATGTCTTGTCATGCTGAGAGCCCAAAATGTTCAAACTTACTTTTGAATTGTTGGGTATAAAAGGATTTGATATGTTGCTGGGAAGACCTCGTTTTAAAAACAGACGCCGAGAAATCACAGGTTTTTAAAAAAAAAAACCTAGGTTAGAAAATTGTGTTAGATTTTCTTTTTTTAAATTAGCAACAACAAAAATTTCGAGAAAATCCTTACAAATACCGTTGTACAGGCATTCACTGCTAAAAATATTTAAAAAACATACATTGTACGGCAAAAATGTACAGCTTGACAGGTATGGTGATGGTATATACTAGTATTATTAGTATACTGGTATGTTAGTTTGTTAGCATTGCTTACCTCTGTTATTAATAATAAGTGCAAACATTTTCTTTTTGTGCATAAATCTATGCATTACAAATTTATTTTTTTAAGTTATGCACAGCCCCCAAGAGCTCAAGGCCCCTAGGCTTTAGCCTAATGGATAATCCAGCCCTGAAACCATGTATGTTATGAGATGTTAAAATTGTTCATCTCCGACCAATTTTCTTGCTTTTTTTTAACTTTTACTTAGTCATTCGTCTTTTACTTTGGGGTGTAGAGATTAGCCAGAAAGAGTGCCATGCTATCCTCTTTGCTGACTTCCTTTTGGCCTGATTCCAGTTCAGTCCTTGATCCTTCAGAAATTGTCTGATGTTGCCCTCCAAGTGAATTTTCTGTCGTCCTGGCAGTCTGAATCCTCGGCTCTTGGTTTCCCATGTTTGTAGTGTTAGGCAGTCTTCTTACATTCAGCCGACATGACTGGACCATTGTGACAAAACGGGGCGGCCCCTATCAATCTTTGTTTCACTCCTGCAGTGTCGGTAAATTTGTGGTACTGATTTTTATTATGTGCTCTCAATTATCGCACTTTTCTTTCTTTCTTCGTTATTTTTCTGCTAAGTAGCAGATATTTGAGTATTGTCAAATTGCTGACACTCCCTGTAGGTGATAATAATCACATGTGCTTGACACTACCCAGATTTGCTGAGATAATTACTCGCAGTTGCAAGGGAGCGGCACAGCTTGGCTAAGATTAGCTCAAGATCTCGGGTACGCGGCGGAAACTTATAACATAAGCGTTTCCTGTCCTACTTGTTATGACAATAGTACTTTCTGATAAAGTAATGATGGTTACATTTTGAACACGCTGTTATATGAGATTACCGATCTGTCTGTAAGTTTGTACACAAGGGCATCGGACATCTTATTACCGTATATGGGAGAGTTTACCTCTGCCTTACATTCAAAATTATCCGATGTCGGAATATTTTGAAATTATCCCGTAACTCGCCTGTTTGAATATGATTGGAGTTTTTTGATAGCTCATAACAAACGAAAACGAGGGAAGGCAGGGAATATAATCTGATCTTTTTCTCAAGCTATTTCACTTGAGAAATCGCTCGCCAAGACACCAGACTGCTATAGTGAAGAATTAGAATTCAGAATTCCTTCTTAAAATACCGGACACCTTTTATTGGAGTATTTATCAGGACTTACAATATAGCCCAGGAAATCTCTTACATTTTAAATAAGGAAACTGGGACTGAGGAAACTGAAGGACCACACAAGAAGTCAGAGAGAGGACTTATTAAATTAACGACACCCCCGATGTGTGAAAGAGGCCGATTCAAGTCTCTTTTATTCATCTGAGCAAAAAGTCTGTGAGCCAGGATTGACTTATTGGTGGTACCAGCAGAAATTACTATCTCTAGAACAAGAAGGGAACAGTGGCCTAAGCTTTAAGATGAAGGACCCACTTGATAGACTCTCCTTGACATTTCTGGGAAACAAACTACACCCAACAACCTTGATCAGAGACAAGCGTGAGCGGAGTGAAAAGAACCAACCCCTAAGAAGGAGCAGAACCATCATTGGCAGCAAAGTTCAAATATATGCTGCCACTTGAACTTCTTGTAACATCTCACATTCCCAAAAGACTGTGATAACTTTTCTTGATCCTAACTATTCAAATTATTTTCCAACTGTTAAAACCTAAAGTGATTATTAAATTTTGTTATTTGTAATGTTACAAATTTAACTTTGATTTAATCATTTTAAAGTTACTGCATGTTTGTCTCAGTCAAATTACTACACGCACTCTAAACAGAATTATACTAGAATAATAGAATTCCACTGAGTAAATCAGGGGTGGGGGCTTAAACGAGCTGAAAGTGATAAGTGCTTAAATCCTTCACAAAAGCATCGGCAGAATTACAGAGTAACCATACTCAGCAAAAAGCAGTATTGTTCTCGCTTATTCTGACTATCTTGTGAAGACTCCCTTTGTAATAGAAGTGTCATCACCCTTCTATCTACATCTCTGCCAAGAGTGATCTTGTGCGAAGGTAGATACCTTTGAAGCCCATATTAGATACTCTTGAGCTTTGGCCACTGTTGGACAACTACTGCAAAGCAGAGGAGGCAATACCGTCACAACCATCACAACTGGGACTGAATTTTCAGATCTTTTCTTTGTTTCCCCTGTTAGGTGTATTATGTTCTGGAAACCTCATTATGTCAACTGTTTTCTAGGCTTATTTGAATGATTTCATAGTACAAACTTTATAGATTTCTTGTATTTTCATGGGCACGGTCTGCTGAAGAAAGTTATTTTTTATAGCTTAATGATGTATGTTCCAGATTGTTCTGGGGGTTTTATGATTTATCTAGTGGTGTTTTCTAGAATAGTCTTTTAAGTTTCATTCATTCATAACCCTCCACTCCCAAAGGAGCATAGGCCTTCAACAAACACATGCCAAGTCCTCCTGTCACGTGCCATCATCTCAAGTTCTTTCCACATTCTCCTCATCATTTTCACCTTTGTTTCCAGCTCTCTTCTCCATGTGCTTCTTGGTCTACCTCTGCCTCTCTTGCCCTGGGGTTCCAGAACAAGGACTGCCTTGTAATGCTATCAACAGGTTTCCTTAGTGTGTGTCCTATCCATCGCCATTGCCTTCTTCTCATCTCTTGTTCCACTGGCACTTGTCTAGTTCTTGTCCTCAGTTCCACGTTGGTAACCTTGTCATACCATTTCAGTCCCTCTATTCTACGCAAGCACCCATTTATGAAAGTCTGTAGCTTTTTGGTTGTCGTCTTTGTTGTTCTCCATGTCTCAGAGCCATACAATAGGACTGACTTCACATTTGAGTTGAAGATTCTTATTTTCGTGTTGGATCCTATTTCTCTTGATCTCCATATATTTCCCAATGCAATGAAAGCTCCTCTTGCTGTTTGTATTCTTATCTTGATATCACTGAGTTTCATGATCTTCATTTATGTTTTATGATCCTTGTTTGGTTTGTTTTTGAAAATTTGTCACTGAATTTCTTGATTAGCATTGTTTGTTCTGTGCCTGTCTTGACTATTAGTGTTTTTTTTTGTTAAAAGAGGCATCAAGAAAAAAGATACCAGAGGACAGTTTGACACAGGACAAGAAGCAGGAGAATGGAGTTGACACTTCTGCTAGTGATCAAGTGGATGAATGGCAGACGGTCAGTTTTTTTTGTCTGTCTTTACCAATCTGTGAATGTTTTTTTAGAGTACAATTAGAGAGAATACTGAGAGAAAAATTTAGAAGAATGCTCTTATTCTATTGAAGCTGAGTATGGCCTTTTTAGGCTCTAGATCTGAATAAAATTGTCTATTACTAGCTGTTGTGCCGTGCAGTTCCAAGGGGTCTCTGAAGATACACAGAAAGAATAGGACTACTACACCTTGAGGCGTGTTATACAAGGTTTTTAAACTTATGTGGCTGCCAACTTCATCATGTAAAACCTATTACCACAGAAACCACTACTGCAGGAGCATGTAACTGCCTTAGGCAGACTTCCTGTGGGACCAGCAATTTTGGCTTCATGCTCCATATAGAAAATGAAGATGCTGTTAATTTTTTTATTATAGGCTTTTCTTTAACTGGCAACGTATGTCACCTTCAAATCTTTCAATCAATTTTTTGATCACTTCCAGATGAGCAATAGCTCTGAAACTTGGCATAGTTGTGTATTCCTGATGACAACACAATAATCAGTCGTAAAAATAATAAAATTAATAACATTAAAATTAATATTAATTTTGTTTGTATGGTTTCGTAAGTGAAATGGGTGGTAACTGCAAATAATCTAGGTGTATTCTTTCCAACAAGATTGTCTTTCTTGAGAGAAATATTAAAACTTTCTCCCCCCCCCCCCCCCCCCCCACGCACACGCGAGCGTGCACAGACATTCACGCAACTGACAACTACATTTTAAAAAATGTAATTTACAACTCTTATCAAAATTTTTTTTAAATAAAAAAAATTTAACTTTCCGTGTAATATACTGAATAATGAAATTCACCTCCTGTGCTCTGGACTCGTTTATCGCAAACTGATAATGTCAATAGCGGATCGATTACATTTGACTTAAATGTACGAGGGGCGTTCAGAAAGTAATGCACCACACCATTTTTCTCAGGAGCTGTTTATTCAAAAAGCGTGAAATTTATACACAGTATACATGAATATGTCATGTAAACATTGGTATTATTCAACATAATCCCCATCAACTTGTACGGCTTTATGCCAGCGCAAAACAAGTGCATGTATTCCTAGCCCGTACCAGATTTTGTCTTGATCATGTAGCCATTTCTTCGCTGCATGAATCACTCTTTCATCATCTTCAAACCTTGTCCCACGGAGTGCATCTTTAAGTGGACCAAATAGATGAAAATCAGAGGGTGCCAAATCAGGACTATAGGGTGGATGGGGTAGTACAGTCCAACCCAATTTGGTGATTGCTTCCCATGTTGCCAGACTTGTGTGAGGTCGCACATTGTCGTGAAGGAGAAGCAGGTCTGCTGGATTCTTGTGCGGCCGAACTCTGCAAAAACGTTGATTGAGTTTTTTCAATGTCTTAATGTAAGCTTGCGAATTGATTGTCTCTCCTCTTGGCATAACGTCCACAAGAATCACACCTTCAATGTCCCAAAAGACAGTGATCATGACCTTTCCAGCTGAAGGAATTGTATTGAATTTCTTTCTTCGTGGTGATTGCGGATGATGCCACTCCATTGACTGTCTTTTTGTCTCAGGTTCAAAATGATGTGCCCAGGTTTCATCACCTGTAACGATCTTAGCCAAAAAGTTCTCTCCATCAGTATTGAAACGCTCCAACAATTCAGAAAAAATTGCTTTCCTTTGCAATCGGTGGTCATTTGTGAGACTTCGAGGAACCCATCTTGCACAAACCTTAGAAAATCCGAGAGTTTTTATAACTGCATTTGCACTACCAATGCTGACTGACAGCTGTAAGGCCAATTGTTGAGTAGTGATTCGCCTATCAGTAAGGATAATGCCCTCAGCGCATTTCAACATTTCTGCATTGGTGGCTGTGGCAGGACGTCCACAGCGCGGCCGATCAAGCAGCTCCGTATCTCCACTTCCTGATTCTTTGATTCTCTGAACCTTCTTCTTCTTCTTCATACACTCTGACGTCCACTTGAATGTTCTCAAAGAAAGCAGTAGTCAGTTTGAGGCTATTTGAATCCCCGTAAAGCTTTTCCACTAAAGGAGCTGGCGTCGGCCATATGCACTTTGAACCAAGCGACTGACTGTGCTCCTGTCAACTGCAAAACTTCCATACACATCACATAGACACTTGTGAATATTCACAACAGTTTCCTTCTCTGCAATGAGAAATTCTATCACAATTCGCTGCTTATAACGCAAGTTGCTAACACGCTCCATTTCAACGGTTTAGGGCAGCCGTATTATTTGGCCGGTTGCGGTGCAATTTGGTGCACACAATTGGCACATGCCATATTTGAAGTGTGCAAAATTTCATGCTTCTATCTTCATTATTAGCTGAGAAAAACGAAGAGGTGTATTACTTTCTGAACGCCCCTCGTACAAACAAAAAAAACACTAAAAAGAAGAAAATAAAAAAATATATATAATATTTTAAACACAGGCTTTTAATTTAATTTAATTTTTCACCATTTCAGAGGTCTACAAAACACCTTTCTTGTGGTTCAAATGACCCAGCTGACTTGTTGCCAATTTCACCATGTCATTTCACTTTGCATGCTCATATGATCTCCAGGTTTGACTAAAGCGAAGGAATTTAATTCACTGTTTTCTCTGTTTCTCTAGGTCACTAAACAGAAAAAACGCATCAAACAGCAGTTTCCCTCACTGGACATATTCAGAACCCAGGAAAAGTACACAAATCTCACCAACGTGATCATGAAAACCTACCCAAATCTTACCAGGTACATCCACCAGATATGGGATTGTTGTTATTTAACTAATACAGCTCTTTTGCAGCCAATGCCACGTTGAAGGATCATCATGTTTTCTGTACCTGTTGGGTGGTGCCATATAGAGTGATTGGTGAGCCCAGCAGTAATTGCTTTTGGGGATGCCATATAGAGTGGTTGTGATTGTAGTGAAGCCCAGCAGTAATTGCTGTTAGGTGGTGCCATATAGTGTGTTTGTGGTTATAGAGGAGCCCAGCAGTAATTGCTTTTAGGTGGTGCCATATAGAGTGTTTGTGATTATAGAGGAGCCCAGCAGTAATTGCTGTTAGGTGGTGCCATATAGAGTGTTTGTGATTGTAGCGGAGCTCAGAAGTAATTGCTGATAGGTGGTGCCATATAGAGTGTTTATGACCGTAGAGGAGCCCAGCAGTAATTGCTGTTAGGTGGTGCCATATAGAGTGTTATGATTGTAGCAAAGCCCAGCAGTAATTGCTGTTTGGTGGTGCCATGTAGAGTGTTTATGACCGTAGAGGAGCCCAGCAGTAATTGCTGTTAGGTGGTGCCATATAGAGTGTTATGATTGTAGCAAAGCCCAGCAGTAATTGCTGTTGGGTGGTGCCATATAGAGTGTTTGTGATTGTTGAGCCCAGCGGTAATTGCTGTTGGGTGGTGCCATAAAGAGTCTTCTTCTTCTTCCGTCCTTAGCCACCGACCGTCAAAGCAGTCAGTGGCCACTACGCCTAGTGGCGTCTTAGGGCAACAGCAGATAGGTTTTCTTTGCCATTGTTTCCCATCACGCCTATTGGCGTCTTTAGGGCAACGGCAAATCAATCCATCTGCTGTTGTTTCCGTAATCGAAGTGACTGGCAAACGGGTGATCAGCCCGTTGGTGCCATAAAGAGTGTTTGTCATTAAAGTGGAGCCCAGCAGTAATTGCTGTTGGGTGGTACCATATAGAGTGTTGTGATTGTAGCGGAGCCCAGCAGTAATTGCTGTTGGGTGGTGCCATATAGAGTGTTTGTCATTGTAGTGGAGCCCAGCAGTAATTGCTGTTGGGAGCTGCCATATAGAGTGTTTGTGATTGTTGAGCCCAGCAGTAATTGCTTTTGGGTGGTGCCAAATAGAGTGTTTATGATTGTAGTTGAGCCCAGCAGTAATTGCTGTTGGGTGGTGCCATATAGAGTGTGATTGTTGAGCCCAGCAGTAATTGCTGTTGGGTGGTGCCATATAGAGTGTGATTGTTGAGCCCAGCAGTAATTGCTGTTGGGTGGTGCCATATAGAGTGTTTGTGATTGTTGAGCCCAGCAGCAATTGCTGTTGGGTGGTGCCATATAGAGTGTTTGTGATTGTTGAGCCCAGCAGTAATTGCTGTTGGGTGGTGCCATATAGAGTGTTTGTGATTGTTGAGCCCAGCAGCAATTGCTGTTGGGTGGTGCCATATAGAGTGTTTGTGATTGTTGAGCCCAGCAGCAATTGCTGTTGGGTGGTGCCATATAGAGTGTTTGTGATTGTTGAGCCCAGCAGTAATTGCTGTTGGGTGGTGCCATATAGAGTGTTTGTGATTGTTGAGCCCAGCAGTAATTGCTGTTGGGTGGTGCCATATAGAGTGTTTTTGATTGTTGAGCCCAGCAGTAATTGCTGTTGGGTGGTGCTATATAGAGTGTTTGTGATTGTTGAGCCCAGCAGTAATTGTTTTTGGATGGTGCCATATAGAGTGTTTGTGATTGTAGTGGAGCCCAGCAGTAGCTTTCTTCTTTTTCTGGGGAGCCCATGGCATACGAGCAGCACATGTTGATTTTTTTCTCATATGGAAGTTTACAGTTGTAAGAGACATGAGAAAATAAATAAAAAGTATTATCACCCATGTAGGGTAAAGAGAGACGGATAGTATCTCATGGTGAGTGACAGCCATATCCTTAATGAGTAGTCAGGATCCTATTTAGTTCCCCTCTCTTTATCTAGCTCATGTATGGCTCCACGACCACCGCTTGTGTACGGCAGTGGCCACATCCCGGACAACAGTCTTGGCTGACTGGCTAAACGACAAGAGTGAAGTAGGAGTAATCCTACTCAAGCAAATGCTCATCCCTAGTACACAAAGACTGAGGCGGAGGAATCTAAAGAAAAAGATCGGCTCACGAAGCAAAACAGCAAAGTGTGTGGCACATTAGAGGCTTGTTGGACATGGAAAAAGATAACAGCTGGCCATCATGGAAGAGACAGGCCTTACCAGGTACGTCTTACAGAATGCAAAGAATTAATGAAGGAGATCAAAATTAGATAGCTAAAATATTTTGGCTTTGTAAAAAGACATAACACCGGACACTGGAGACCATAATGGAGGGCAGAGTTGAAAGCAAACGTGCAAGAGGAAGACAAAGCTGTAAGTAGGAAGATAATATAAAGAGATGGACAGGAAAGAGTCTGTCAGAGTGCACCATCAAAACAAAAGACAGAAAATGTTGGAAATCTGTTGCTGCCAGCCTTCATTGTGGCGTTGGCACCTGATGATGATGAAGATTACCACCCACTCAAAACGTCCCACCGTGGGTTTTTGTGTGTGTGTATGGCCTGTTTTGACTCGGTGATAAGCTTATTTATTTATTTTCTAATGTCTCTTACTTACCTCAATCTTGCTTTTCCTTCCCTAAAGAATGCCTTGTAGGCAGTTTTATTTGTCTTTTGTCCTAGTAAGGCGCATTACCTTTTTCAATATTATTTTTTAAAATAAACTTTACCACATTTTACGCACTCCCATTCATCTTCTTATATTGCAAAGTAACACGAAGTGTATTTCCTCACTATGCTAAATTTATTTAGGTTTCTTTCAAGTGTTTACCTTCTTGTGTCTTCTTCTTCTCTTAGGACATGACCAACCCAGCTCCAGCGTCTGCCAGCTATGATGGTATGCATGTCCTCTTGCTTGCTACGAGCAAGCAGATCTTGGTCGGCGATGGCACTCGGCCAAAAGATTCGGTGAATTTTTCCCAGGCATGTTGTGTGAAAAGAGGACAATCCTGACATTTCCTTCTCTGTGACTCTCCAGCATTCCGCACCACAGAGAAGCACAGAAAGCACGCAACTCTGGCACAATCCCAACCCTGTGCCCGTGCTGCACTGGGAGGACCCCCAGATGTTACCTAGGCCAAAGAAGGCCGCCCCTGCCCCATCCATTCCGACGCCGATGTCCCTGCCCGCCCCACCGTCTGGTGCCACCATGCTTCCTAGGTATGTGAAGGTATCTGTCTGCACCAGCCGCTGATTCCCTACTGATATGGGCTCAGGGCTGCTCACACCGAGCGTCACGACCCCAGACCTCCTTAAACCGATGCCCAAGCCCACCCGCTGGCCAAATTTACCAAGTCCATCCGTTCCCTCCTGGACATGCCGATGTGAATGCGCCAGCAGCGCAACACCATCTGCACACCCCAGATCCTCCAATGCCAAAAATGCAGCCCATCCCACCCCCCCTGGACCGCCCTCTGCCGTCCGGCGCACCACCCAGTCCACGACTGTCAAAAACAGAGTGGCCGAGAAGGGGCATCCCTGTCGCACTCCCGTCTCCACCCCGAAGGCCAGGCCGCTCTGCCCAACACCACACGCAAAGCCGGCACAGAGGCCCTCTATGACGACACCATGCAGCCCGGAACTCCATAAGCCCTCAGTTCCCTCCACAAACTGTCCCCACGTATGCCGTCAAAAGCCCCTTCAAAATCAACAAAATTCATGCAAAGCTGTCTCTGCCACTCCGAGCACTGCTCTATAATGTTCCCGAGAGTGAATATATGGTCTACACATCTTCTGTTCTTTCCAAATCCCGCCCGTTCTCTCCCCAGCCTGCAGCCCACTGCCCTTGAAACTCTCTGCACAACCATCCTGCCCAGCACTTTGCCGGGAACCGAGAGAAGAGCGACCCCTCTCCAACTATTGCAGTCCGAAAGATCTCCCCCCCCCTGGGCAACCCGACAATTACTCCCCTGTTCCACTCTGACGGCGCTGTCCCCGCCTTCCACACCTGTGCAAACAGTGGCCCCCAATAGTTCCGCCGCTAGCTCAGGGTCCGTCCCAAATAGCTCTGCATCCAAGCCATCATGGCCCGGAGCTCCACCGCTCCCCAACCCCTTGACCGCTGCGATGACTTCTTCCCTTCGTGGAATGTCTGTATTTACATCTAGATTGTTTTCAGCCTCAGGAACATTCAACCGTGTCTCTGGCATTTCCCCGCCCAGAGTCCCTCCGAAGTGCTCTGCCCATCCCGCCTTCCGTCCCTCTGCTGTCCTAACGAGATTTCCTTGCCCATCTCCTACCAATGCAACACTGTTTGCACCCCGTCCTCCGCCGATGAATCTAGCCATCCTGTACACTGTATACTTCTTGTGTCTAGGCACGCTTATTTCAACCTAGACATAAGTACTTTGGTTACATCAGAGTGCAATTGTCAGTCTGATGAAAATTCTTTAGTTCAGCTTTGCTAAATATCAAGCTATGAAAAGGACTTACTGCTAGTACCGATCAGCTATCATGATATAGCCCTAATAAGGGCTACTATTGGAGAAGACAGCTGGCCCCTCCGGTGTCCAGCAGCAATAGGAATAAAACACTATGCTAAATGGCAAAATGTGGAAACATTTTGTAAATGTTCTTTTCTGAGAGCATAATTGGCAGTGATGATTTTGCTTTGTCCTGTTTTCAGCTAAATAATTATCACAATAAACGTTAACGCTGTAGCAATATAATCATTTGTGAAGTAATTACTCATATTGTCTGTTAATTTTGTGTACACCATGAGCCACATGGAGCACCGCCATATGGTACATTAACTCTCTTCAGACCTGATATTTTGTATCATTTTCTCATACTCTGACATATCTGACTTCTAATGTTCCTTGATACATTATAATTTGAAGTCTACCTAAGAGTGTTATACATCAAATTGTTTGTAATTGAAGAGACTACCATATTTAGATGTAAAATTAATATTTTAAAAATTTATATTGATGCGAGTTTTAAAAAATTGAAGGAAAGTCAACAGGAAAAATACACAAAAATTATTAACATGATATTTCACAAAGAAGAAAAAAATAAAGTATTATCAGAAAAATTAACAACAGTCATATTTTATTGTAGTCTAACCATTTCTGCATTCCATGTTACATTTCCAAAACAATTCAACATTAAATAATAAAATTATGCAAATTTTTGAAATGTTACATAACTAGGCTTTTCCAAAAAAAAATAATTTTTTTTTAAATCTTCCACTGAATACATTACAGTTATTTTAGGTAGCTGCAACATCTTAGCTAAAATAATGAAATATGACTTCAGTAGACATATTTCTAGTGTAACACTGTATGATCACTAACACATAAGTAAAATCAGTTATGAGGGTGACATAATAAAGACTCAACACATATTTATATATTTCCTACTAAGGCTTGTGGTATTCTGACAGACAATTCCTACCTGCATGAACACATTTTAAGAAAATATTACAAACTTTACATTTAAATTTTTATTTCAATCTTTACAATTTGATATCAAAGCTTACAACTTCTTTTTGTCTCTGTAAACTTGGGGTCCATGGTGTGCTGAGAAAAAACTGGTGGCTTTGAAGCGAGTAGTGCATCATCATACAAACTTTTGTTCCCCAATTCCGGATTAGTTCTTCTGTAAAATCTAGCTGACCATATCTAGCTGGTCTTCTACATTTGGGTGTTTTTTTCTGCTAGTCTTGAAATAAAATGTAAGCATCTACCATAGCAATATCCAGAAAATGAAAAAAAGAGTTTTCCAATATTTATTGGTCTTTCTCAAAACATTGTACTTGTTAATTGGCTGGTCACTCTTGTCCACTACTTTCATAACTAACTATAGTATAAGCTAAACCAAATGGTCCATTTGCAGTGATCCTACCTAAATAAACATCAAAGTATATCCACTAACAGCATCAGCAAGAACCCATAATTTCATCCCCCATTTTGTTGGCTTCTCTCTAATATACTGTCAAACAGGAAACACCCTTTTCTTATATATATTTTCTATTACTCTTTCATAAAATTACAGTTTGAAGAAGTCAATGGGTCTCAAAAACTGCTTTGTATTTTCTCTGGTGCTTACCTCTGACAGTTGCAGACTGGAACCCTCTCAGGTGAAAAAGGTGGAGGGTTGGAAGGTGGGACTTTATCAAGTCCATCATAACCAAAACATCTGCAAGAAGAACAATTTAAAATTAATTTTTACAGATCAACAATAGAATTCAAAGTTACAGTTTAGTGTACACACGAAAATTGACCCACATTACATTTTCCGTACAAAGGAATACTGTCAATCATAAAGTCATATGATGTAAATAATAATTTTTAAAAGCAGAGACACAGGGCAAATGAGGTCAGAAAAATCAGCTGATTCAGAAGTTACGTCAGATTCACTTTATATTTATTTCCTGGTGCCATGAGTTCTTTGTTAACTGTTTAAAAGGTGAAATATTTGTTTCTTTTTTTCAAAAACAAACAGAAAGCAGCTATACTGACTACAAAAGCCCACTAAAACGACTGTTTTACTACTTTTCAAAATCAGCTGTCATTTCGTTAACATTACCTTTACATGTACGGCTGGTGATCTGAGTTGTTCTGAGCTGTATTTTCGCCATCCAACTCATCAGACGTTTCCAAGTCCTGAATAATCATCAAAACTGGAATCTACATCACTAGATGCATTGTAGTCATTTTCAGACTGCATTTTGTTTACGACCTGTTAAGTCGAGTTGATCGGAAAAAATCCAAAATGGCGGACGGACAAATTCAGTGTTTACGTTTTTCTGCGTGTAATTTCAAAGTCAAAATAAGTGAAAGCTGTATATTTTTTAGCACAAATATAATTTGTAACATGTATTCTTAATATAAAACATAGATTTGAAGTCAAAATTAAAAAATAAATGTCCTTTTTTTACTTCAAAAGTCATCGTTCCGTTTGGAACGATTTTTTATATATCCGGTCTGAAGAGTGTTAATCACCCAAGGGCCTCCTAGTATGCCCATTTGGCTATTGTCAGATTTCTCTTGTCTGCACTTTATATAAAACAAGCTTAACTGTTGCATATAAGACTTATAACACTTCCAAATGTTCTTCAGCCACAACTTAAAATACTGTCTTTTGGGCCTTGGTAAAATTGAGAAACTGCATGGGACAGATGGAGTTAAAGCCATCAGTGTCCATATATTCTTGTCAAGCATCAGCTCTGATTTGAACTTGCAAGTTCTCATTTCACCGTAAGGTTTTTTAGTTAGTTGTTTTCTTTTGTTTTGCAGTTATATTTTCCCCCATGTTAGCATTGCAACTGCATATTTAAATATGCTTTGTTTCCTTACCTCTGTTACATATCTGCATCCTTGTTTTTAACACAGTCATATTACCTGTGCCTGTTATAATTGCTCACATCCTGCTGTGGATTTTACTATTTCTGACAGAAATGAAGCTCGAAGAACCCTAGAGGAGGTGTTTACTGTAACTAAAGGAATGGTTGGAATGAGACAACCCCAGATCCTTGAGGAAATCAGGAAGGCTACAAAAGAGCTATATCCTGAGAAATTGTCTTCAACAGTCATCGTGAAACATGTGAGGCTTATTTTATTATTCTTTTCATCAGCTTCCACTTTTCTCCCACTTTTTAAGGGCAGAAGCAGCATTATATTTAAGTCAAAATTGAAAAAAAAATATGACAGCTGGTACTAGCATCTTCTGCTTGGCCACTGATTAACAAAGCAGTTAGGGACCATCACACCTGGTGGCATCTTTGTAGGGCAGGAACAAACTGTCTCCACTTTGCTCAATGGATGGACATCCTTCGTGTGGTGCCCCAACTTTGCATCTCTGCTTCCACAGTTCTCTGCCAAGTTGCTTGTGGACAGCCTCTTTTTCATCTTTCTTCTGGGGTCCATAGCATGGCAGTTTTGGTGATGGTCTCTTCTGAAGTTCTAGCATCTACCCGCTATGATGGTTTGTGTATCTTCTTGATGGCTCAGAGTTAGCACGGAGCTAGTGTATACATACTGATAATTTAGGATCCCTCAAATGTAAATGTGTCAGTATCAGTTGTCAGAACACATTCCTAAAAGTTTTGCTTTGATATTGAATATTGTATTTCTTAAGAAATTGTTCTCGTCTTATGAAGAAATCCAATAATTCTTTTTTTATGCTACTGATGTTCTTTCTTATAACCTGCATATTTATTCATCATCAACATGGGATTTGCCCAACAACTTTCCATTGCATGATAACAATTTTGTCAGATCATATTTCTGATACCTCAAAAAAATTGTTGGTTTATTGCAAATAATGTAATAAAATGCAAAATGTTTTACTATTTTTAGACACTAACTTTAAAGCTCTGCAGCTTGGGATCTACTAAAGTTGTAAAAAATCTAATCTAACAGAAGTTCTAGAACATAATGGTAGACTTACTGTTCAAATTTGGGGATCTTAGCTTAAAACATTTTTTAAAATCTTAGTGAATTCAAAGACAGCATTAAAATTCTTTGTGACTATATGAATAAACTCATCCTTTACTACCAGAAATCAGAATTTATTGTTAGTTTTTTCCTAAGCTTTTTGATTATATACTTAAATTAGTATGATCTTGACAGCTCTGATTTGATTCCTTGCTAAAAACTGACCATAATTCTTTTGACATGTATCATGTGGTGAGTATTGGGGCAACTACGACAGTAGTTTTTGCCAGGAATAGCCTATGAGATATTAAGTAGGTCTCCAGAAATTGGCTCGTTAAGAAAGGATAGAGACCTATTCGAGATAAGGACATGAAGAAGAGAATGTGAATGCTTTCCACTGGACAGTGTTTTCTATTGAATTATGGAAAGAGTTCTGTTTCCCCACGACCTTAGCTTCCCCATGACCTTAGCTTCTGCCCTTAGATCCCGTAACAGAAAAAGCCCCCAACCTCATCTGAGTGTAGAAATTTACCTATATGTAAATATTTAACACCGACAGCACGAGTGATACATTAACAAACTAGATAATGATCAAACGATTAGTGGGTTTATTAATTAAATGGCTACACATATAGGGTTAGTAGTGGTTATAGTCCGTTCGGAAATTCGTGCCCACACATTGAACGTTGTAACTTTGCAACTCCTTGACGGATGTTATTGAAATTTGCTATGTGCCCTACTGATATCAATGCAGTTATTAATATATTTTTTGCCCTTACAAAACTCATGTAATGTTCGAATTTTCTTCTTTAAGTTATATAAAAAACTCTTACCGTTGTCTGGGTTAATTTTTATTAGTTCTACAGGAAAGTTACAAGATCCGTTCAAAAATTGCGCACTTAATTTTTGTTGCAGCACAGCACAAGCGATGAAATGTGCTATTCAATATTTTTTTTGTTCGAATTAGTGTAGTGACTACATGTCCGCATGAGTGCGCACCTATTGTACACAGTCGTGAGTAATTATTTCAGCGGCGTATGCTAATTGCAATGAGTTGGCTGCAAAGAAACAAAACGACACCAGCGTATAATATATTAATAAACTGAACTGCATAATTATGAAAAGCGCAATTAATCTGAAATGCAAATTTATCACTTTGCAGAAGGTAACTGTTATATTGTACAGGCATTTTCACAGAGAGGCTAAGATGGGTTGTTTATACCACGACATCCAAGAACCAGGTAGGAAAACACGAAAGGCCCTGGGTGTGGATAGAAGATCTTTTCGACGTTGGATACAACAGAACGGTGATTGTACAGAGGCTGCGGTTAAGCAAGGAAGGAAGAAAAAAAATTGATTTTGACAAGGATGTCATTAGATGTTTGATTTTAAAGATGTTTAATGCCAATCAACTTGTTACTCTCCGCATGCTGAAAAGTCAGCTGCAAGCAGAATGCGATATTAACGTCTCAAAAACAACTCTTTGGCAACTTGTCAGAAGTGTCGGCTTCACTTTTAGAAAAACGTCTGACGGAAGGAATTTTTTATGTGAAAAACCACATCTGGTTGCAGCTCGAAGCAAATACCTTAGACAGATTCGTGAGAGAAGGCAAGATGGCTATTATATAGTGTATTTGGACGAATCTTGGGTTAATGCTCATCATACGAACAATAAAGAATGGCAATCTGTTGACGGAGACCATAGAAGGAAAATTCCAAGCAGCAAAGGTCAACGCATTATATTAGCACATGCTGGCAGCAGACAGAATGGGCTTGTCTGTGATGCAAAGCTTATTTTTCTATCAAAGTTTGTAGATGGTAGGGACTACCACAGTGAAATGAATGGGCAAATTTTTCGAGATTGGATAGTGAATACACTCCTCCTGACTCTAGATAGGCTGTCTTGCCTGGTGATGGATAATGCGTCCTATCATAATGTTCTAGCGCAGGAGGATAAAGCTCCCACTTCGGCAAGCACGAAAGACGAAATCAGGAGGTGGCTTGTGAATGAAAATATCTTCGCTGACAACAGCTATTTAAAACCAGAGTTGTTGCAGCTTGTGAGACAGAGGAATAAGACAAAAGTGTATCTGATTGATAAAATCATCCAAGAGCAGGGTCATGTTTCTCTTCGACTCCCACCTTACCATTCTCACCTTAACCCAATAGAGCTGGTTTGGGCTAGAGTTAAAGGGCAAGTGGCCATCCAGAACACCACTTTTAAAATGTGCAATGTTAAAGACATGACTCGTGAGGCCCTTTCACGAATAGACACAGAGTACTGGGCTAAATGTGAAGAACACGTGCTTTAGGAAGAAGAAGATTACTGGCAGCGAGATGGCTTGCAGTTTATCCAACCAATAACTGTTGTGAACTTATTGGAGTCGTCCGAATCGGAATGAGGCACGTCGATCGCATTCCTTCGTTTGTGATAAACAAATTTCATATGCCAATCTATAATAACACATAAACAGTTACGGTTCGTCATAGCTTCCTGATGATTTACTGCTATCATGGTTCATTATCAGATCATCATTCCTCGTATCAAAATCACGTGAACAACCAATCACACATTTAGGACACGCCTTTGAACCGTCTTGTCGCACAAATGTTGTGATTTACTGTAAGAATTAATGTTATGGGCAGATTTAGGCAAATGTTCCAAGAAGATCAAAGAAAATCGCCATTTTGCAAATTTCGAGACAGCTGTGGATGTAATGATCGCAAAATCTTAACTGCATGGAAAATCTAAGACTGAATGCAAAAATTCATGTCCATACAACAAACAGTTTTGGAGAAAATTGACGCTTTCTGTGGGCACGAATTTCCGAATGGACTATAGAACGTGATGATGGTAAAAGACGATTCACAAAAAAAACAGATGAGATATTAATATTGTAGTTAATTAAATGGAAGACTGAGCTTGTGTAAAGTGAAATAATGATGATGTGATATGATACATGTTACCAAAATGGTGAGTAATCTACACAGTCCATGTGTCTCTAAATGCTTTTCCTGGATAGGATGATTCACATGTATCCATAGAATGTCCCAAGTTGTTATAAGGTATGTCGAGTGGGGTATCTCTAAGTCAAGGACGCTCTGATGAAAACTTTTGTTGTACTGAGAACGTTGACGATATACAGTCCTTCACTGTTTGACAATATCTCTGTAGCGTTGATCAACAGTTAGCAGTTGTTGAATGAAAAATGCTGGTTGTCTAATCTCCGAAGAATATTGGCCACACTGGATATCTTCACAAAATGTTCTTTATATGTAGAATCATTACCTTGAGTATGTAATCGCAATTCATAAAATATACTTTGGAGTCTGCTTCACAGAATGCGCTTAAGAGAGTGTTCAATCAATATCAATCAATACCCTATAGCTCCCCAAGGAGCATAGGCCTTCAACAAACACATGCCAAGTCTCCTGTGCCATCCGCTCAAGTTCTTTCCATGTTTTCCTCATCATTTTCACCTCTGTTTCCAGTTCTCTTCTCCATGTTTTTTGGTCTACCTCTGCCTCTTTCCCTGTGGATTCCAGAACAAGGACTACCTTGTAATGCATTCAACAGGTTTCCTCAATGTGTGTCCTATCCATCGCCAGCGTCTTCTTCTCAACTCTTGTTCCACTGGCACTTGTCTGGTTCTTGTCATCAATTCCACATTTGTGACTTTGTCATACCATTTCAGTCCTTCTATTCTACGCAAGCATCCATTTATAAAAGTCTGTAGCTTTGTGGTTGTTGTTTTTATTGTTCTCCATGTCTCAGAGCCATACAATAGGACTGACTTCACATTTGAGTTGAAGATTCTTATTTTCGTGTTGGACTTGATTTCTCTTGTTCTCCATATGTTTCCCAATTCAATGAAAGCTCCTCTTGCTTTTTGTTTTCTTATTTTGATATCACTGTCCCTCCAACTTTGTCTATATTACTTCCAAGATATGGGTACGATTCTACAACTTTTAGTGGTGTTTCTTCATGTTCAACATTGTTATCATTTCTTGCATTTATTCTCATAATCTTTGTCTTTTCCCTGTGTATTTTCAGACCCACTTGTTGTGATCTCTCATCAAGAATTTTCATTTTCTCTTGCATCTGATTATGGTTATGGGACGGAAGAGCCAAGTCATCTGCAAAATCAGATCATCAAACTGTTTAGTCAGATTCCACTGGATTCCATTTCTGTTGTGTGATATCGATGTTTTCATAACCCAATCTATTGCTAGTAAGAAAAGAAATGGAGACAAGAGGCATCCCTGTCTCAGTCCCATACTAATCCTAAATGGTTCTGTAAGCTGTCCTTCATGAAGAACTCTGCATGTCATGTCTTCATAGGTCTTCTTTATTAAGTTAATGATCTTCATGGGAACTACATAATGCCTCATCAATTTCCAAAGCGATTCTCTGTCTACACTGTCAAATGCCTTTTCATAGTCCACAAATCCGATGTATAGCGGTGAATTCCATTCCAGACTTTGTTAAACTATTATTCTCAATGTGGTTATCTGGTCTGTACAGGATCTATTTTGTTGAAAACCTGCTTGTTCATCTCTCAGTTGCTTGTCTATGGACTCTTTTAATCTCTCAAGAATGATTCTGTTTAATACTTTTCCTGGCACTGATAGTAACATTATTCCTCTATAATTTATGCACTCTTGTAAATTTCCCTTCTTAGGCAACTTGACCAGATAACCTTCCTTCCATTCTGCTGGTATTTCCTCTCTCTCCCAGACTTTGCCAAGTAGTTTGTATAATATCTCTGTAGAGGTATCAATATCTGTTTTGATGGCCTCTGCTGGAATGCAGTATGGACCAGCTACTTTTCCATCCTTCAGAAGCTTTATGGCTTTCTTTATTTCTTCTCTACTTGGTCGTTTACAGCTGATTTGTAGCTCCTCAAGAGTGTGTTTCACTTGGTATAAATATGAGATTCAACTTTTGAGCTCTTTAGTTTGACTTCAGATGGTAAGCTTCTGATGAAGCTGAACTTGATATGAGTAATCAACTGTGAGCTTTAGCTTGACTCCTGTAGTAAGCTTTCCAGTGATTTGAACTTGATTTAAATATGTATTAAACGTGTGCGCACGTGATATAAGGTGACAAAAAATTCTGCGTCCACCGTCTTAATCGTGGGCGAGAAATATTCCTTTTTTATTTGAGAAATGAAGGATGTCCTATGGCAAGTTCTGCTAACCAAATGTCCGTTTTGATATCTTTTTTCTGGTTAGACGTCAGACACGTAGCTTGTAGATTCAGACTTCTGATGGACTGAAGACACACAAAAATCTTCGTAAGTTTTCACACTTAATATCACTGGTTGACTTTCATTTATTCTACTTCTCACTATTGATCTCTATGAGTTCGATTCTAATTATGTTAAATATATTGTGCATGAGAGTGGGTGCGCATGGAAGACTGTGATGATGATTTAACAAGCTAGATGAAGGTGAAGTATGAACTATTAATTATACTATCATCTTAGAGGAAAATCTTCTGATTTTATTAATCATTTATGAAAAGAATTAATTGAAGAACTATCTTTCACACATTTAGTTTTGAGATTAAAATGAATAAAGAATAAGAAATAAGTGTTAATAATCTGTATAAGATCTACTAACCTTCTTTTCCCTTCGTAAAATCATTTAAAAACACAATATACCACAGATATGAAATATTTTATCCACACTGAATTAATTGCAGGCTATGCTCTAGGCATTTTCTCTACACCACAATATTGAAAAAAAACTAGACTCCTCGCTCTAACAAACTGCGCGGTACATATATTCCTAAGATGCCCATATGTTCCCAAGTCTTGCCTGTGACGTGAAACTCCGCCCATACAACCAATAGCTAAGAGTCCATCTGGTCTCTCATACCTAGAATCTCTCTTGTCCCCTCTCAGTCTAAAAGTGGGTGGACAACTCGCTACCAACTTTCAATGCCTGTATGACAAACAGATGCAAAGAAAATCACACGCCTTCCGACTGTCACAAAGCCCCTCATCAACTTCTGTTTGTCTATCTGTGTGTCAGGTTCGTTCTATGCTGCTGGCGGTGGCCTTTGTTCCCTCATTCTATTGTCGCTTGCTTGCTAACAAGTCCCTTTGTCATGCCGGGCTTATTGTATTCCATCTGGAAACAAAGGTTTTGTTCCATGTCGAGGGCCTTTGATATCACTCCCGAAGTCATTGTTGCCGGGTCTGTTGTTTTGTGCGAGACAGTGACCGTGTTGTGTTTAAACAACGGCTTAGACTAATCTTTTGTGACAGCCGCGCTCTCCTCGTGTAACCAGATGTGTTTAACAAGGTGGGGAACTGAATCAAAAGAATTTCTTTACCACGGATGAAAGGACAAATGTGGTTCTTTAAATACCAGATGCGAGTAATCAAGATTACAGTTTACAGATGAAATAGCAAAACGTGGGATGAAAGAGCATGATGTGGGAGAAAATAAAATAAGAACGATGTAGGAAAAGATAGGACGATAAAGCTATGGCGCTCATTTATCACACCCCTATGTTTTACTGTCTGTTTGCTGTTACATGGAAATCATTACAACTGAAACAGTTGCCTTTCTAGGAATTAACATTTATTTCTTGTTTTAATTTCAATATAGGTTGTGGATAGCGCGAAATGTGATGTTGTTGAAAACAAGAAAGAGGAAAGTGGCACATTTACAAATTGTAACAAACAAGAAGGCAAACTCAAAAAGGATTTATTTGACAATGTAGACACAGAAGTTGGTCTAAATAGGGCCAGAGATCAACCAATAGACAGGAACTGTAAGATTCAATAATTGTTTTCAATGATTTTGACTGTTGTACTTATTGCTCTCAAATTTGTGACTGCCTAAATAGTTTTGGTTTGTTTAATTTGATCAGGTCACATTGATGAAAGAAACAAATCTATATTCATAATAAAAAATCTGTGAATATTTTTTATTCTTAACTTAGTAATGTGTCCCACAAGCATTGTTTAGACGTAATCAAATATGGATAACAGTTAATGCTGTGCTGATATATGTTTTCCTTGTTCTGTTATTCAGGTATAACAAGTGTTTTTTATTTTTTCAGCCAAGAAAGTTAGAGAGTACGTAAAATGAAATGGAAGGAAACAGTTTAGAGAAAAGCAACTTTTGAATGAGATGTTTACTTTGTAGATTATGTTCAGATACCACAAGGATGTGTTTATAGAAGTTCCAGATTTAAGACAGATATTTATAGCTGACCATAGTATTTTGTCAGCTGAGTAAAACTGGATACCACAAATATTTTGAAAATAAAAGCTTTACACTCACTGAGTTCCGTTTTTTTTTAAATTTTTTTTTTGTATATTCTCATTTTGAGGAAACTGTTGATATTCTCAAAAATAATTTTTTTTATTTGCTAAATTTGGGAGCCACGGTAGCCCAGTGGTTAGTGCACTGGCTGCCTAGCTCGGTGGTCCATGGTTCAATCCCCAGTTGAGGTGGGATTTTTTTAGACCGCAAATGGCTCCAGGGTACCAGAGCATCTTCTGGGAAGGATAGGGCAGCCGGCGTGATGCTGACCACATCACCACTTGTCACGAAATGGATTTAAGACTAGAGACTGTCTACATATAGTGACAAGCCAATAGTAAGAAGAAAGACTGAAATGATAGATTCAGATAGAAATATAGTGCAAAATGTGAAAGTTGAGACCATTGGCTCCGAGGTTGAGAACCGAGGTTGATTCTTTCCTCGCCACTTCGGACGTTTAAATTGCTATGGCCTCGAACCACCTCTAACTACCCTAAGGGGATAAGGTTCAATTAAGATTCACAAACACCAAGATACAGACAACATATAGCTACTGTACTAAATGAAATGACAGATGCCAGCTACAATTTATACAAGTTTATTATACACCTATAAACAAACTCATATACATGTCAAATACATAAAGTGCAAGGATGCACACCTGAAACAAAATCAAGCACAGTTAAAAATGCATCAACCCCAACCCTTCTCCCACAATTGCAACCTGTATGGAGAAAGAAGGTAAGGTTAACTGAAATGAACTACACTGCACTTGATGTCGCCTACACTCCAAACTAGCTGTTCTAAATTCTAACTCTAACTCTAAGTCCACTGATAGCTTCTGAGGTTACCTGCCCGATTCCCTATGACTGGGCAATGGGGCTATTGGCTTTATTATGGCCGTGAAGAAGCGAACATAAAATTACCACAACGCTGGCAGCATGCCAAATCTGCGTGTGTAACCGACCGAGCGTCAGAACTCAGGATTTATCCACAAAAATCCTATTCACTGGAAAATGTCTTCCCCTGGCTGGGAAAACGTATTTTCTTCCTCTCCTTCCACCACTGGCAATTCATGCGCGACTTAGCTTGTCGGCGAATGCCACAACTTCGCCGTGGGAGAAATTTTGAGGTATCAAAAAATCTGCTCTTCCCCACAAAGCCGGCACCTGCAAATCTCGAATGTCCAACTGAAAGGCAATCGACAATTTGCTTCTGGCACCCAGCTTGGCAATTTTCAGACGAAGAGAACGAAAATATGAAATGCTAGCCTATTTATTATCAAGATCCCCACGCGCCGACTTCATGACGTCATATGCGCGGCGTGGTTCTAAAGCCAATGGGAGCTCTGCATTTCAACTGCAGTTAGCTCTCAGCCAATCAGAACCTTAGATCATGCTGATGCAACCAGTTTCTGCTAGACAAAGAAACGGGAATTCGTCCTAGCCCTATACTGCGGAAATGAAGCAAAAATGGCCGCAAATAATTTAACTCCCGAAAATGCGTCTATGGGCACGCAATATCTTTAAAAAAAGGACACTGGTGCAAATCCTGATCTAGCCTCTATAATCTTTCATCTAGAATAATAATGCAACAGTTCCCTACACACCAACACTAAACAAGACTACTAGTCCTAATGAAGAAACATAAAGCAGATGAGATACAACTCCATCGTGATCTCATCTTGAAAAACGTAAATAATAGAAGGAGAAGAAACATGGCGAAGGATTACCTGTAATCCCTCCTAAAATAGTAAACAAATTGCAAGGAGAAAAAGACATGGGCCATTTGAAAGACAGAATCTCAGTACTTTCGTCACATCACTCCCCCCTTTCAAAGATTGAGCAACGATCTCCTTACTGAAATCTCTGAGTTTCACACTGGCCCTTAACTCTGTCTACGAGGCTGACTGTCCTTACCCCTCCTATTCAGTGTTCTTCGACCTTCCTCTTTTGCGTTTCCTCCTTCTTCCTCTCCTAGAATGAGCTCCTATGCTCCGTTGGGGGAGTTGATCTCTCTTCAGACCTGTGCCGTCTAATGGCGGGTCTGAACTTTCCCTTGCTATGACCGTCAAAAGGCTGTCCTGGTCAGCTGATGTGACCGGCGGGCGCTGTGGCGACCTGGCGATGGCGACTTCCTCGCTGCGCGTCAGCAGGGTTGTGACCGCTGGTACAGTGCGAGAACGATGCAACGTCTCGGGTTCCTCTGGTGTAGAGCCTCCGATTTCTTGCTGGGTGTCTATTGGATCACGATCGACCTCAATAGCTTCTACCTTTGAAGAAAGGTAGGTAAGATCTGCCCCTGGCAGTGGTTCTGGACTCACTCTTCCCCTACCAACATGAAGCGGGACAGAGCTCTCCAAAATAGCTCCTTGCAAATGCGTAAGGTCGCTTTTCTCACTCTTTTCTGGCCTGAAAAGTTGGTGAGATGAAAATGTAGACCACGGGCGCTCTCCGTCTAACACCCTAGTTCTACCTTCAACCTTGCCCTCCCCTGTGAGAGTTACTGGCGTCAGTTGGGATGTGTCCTGCAGTGACACTTGACGGTTTTGGATCCCGTTAGATCGCGGAGAATCTGAGATAAAGCTCTCAGTGACTGGTTCCAAGGTTCCGTGAAACAAATTGGAAAAGATAGCCAATTTTCCAGGCTCCTCGTTACAACAGTCGTTTCCTGTAAACGAGATACGAGAGTTGTGGGGCCCATCTCCGTTTATAGGCAAACGGATACTCAGATCACTGTCCTCCTCCGTTTGAGTAAAGTGCTGGTCGGATGGGGCTCCAGGGCTGGTTGGAACTATATGCTCGCTCAGACCGCTATCTTGTGCCCTATGAAGATGGCGCTGGTCGTTGACATATGTAATACCGCTCTTGTCAGTATGTCCCTCACTTGAAGGAGCTAATACCATCGGGGGCCTAATTCCCGACAACGAAGAGTGTACTTCCTGAATCAGAGGCGTCGTCACCGCTGTTGGCTGAACAGGGCTGGCAGGCGAATTTGCCTCTGCAAATAACATATCACTGTCGTCAGAGGCGTTGCACCTCTCCTTGGCACGACAGCTATGTTTGAGCTCGCTCGGGGCTCCGTGAATTAGGGGTTCTCCTTTTTCACTTATCTGGCCTGCAGTAGGCCCCCTTGCATCAGCAAGGATCGGTGTGGTCGGGTTCCCCAAAACTAAATATGGGTTGCCGAGAATGAAGTCATAGGCTGGCTGAGCCGTTACAGCTGCCTTGATGGTGCCAGACACGAACTTACATTTTACCTTAATATTGGCTACCGGAAAGCACTGTGAAGTCCCTTTCCTTAAAACTCCACCAATATTCACTTTTTCTCTGGTCATCTGCCAGGGCTTCACCAGATGTCGGGCGACTATGCTGGGGTATGTAAGCCCGCTGTCAAATAAACATGTTGTCTCCGTCCCGTTCACTTCGGCTGGTCCACTGTTGGAAAACAACTTCTCTGACTGGAAGGGTTTCCACTTCTTCCCTTGTTTCACCCTCACAGGCCTTAAACAAGCCACCTGATGAGCGGGTTGTTTGTTTGGGCACCGTGTTGTCCAATGAGAAGTAGTCCGACAGAACCTACAATATCTCTCATTATCTCCCCGGTTCCTGACGGGTTCATGAGAAGTCGGCCCCTGTGTTCTGTTAGGCGGCTGGGGGCGCATGTTATGACTGGGAGGGGGCTCCTTTCGAGATGGCCCTTGCGGCTGGTGAGCTGAAGAGGAAGGCGATGAAGATGCTCCTTTGTCCGGGGCTGGCAGGTCAGGGTGTTTTCTTTTCTGGCCCAGTACTTCGGCCTGTGCCGACTGGAACCTTTCAGCAAAAAGAATTATCTGGTCCAGTTGCTGTGCGCCCTGCTCCGCCAGGTACTTCCTTAAGTCCGGAGACATGTTGGCCTTTATCTGTTCGCACAGAACTAATTCTTCCAATCCTTCAAAAGATTTAGCCAAACCCGACAACTCTCTCCAGCGAGTGAGGTAATTCCTCAGCCTCTCTGCGAACTGGGGAAAACTTTCTCCTTTCTCCAGTCGACTTTCCCTAAACATCGTTTGGCACTTCCGGGGAGTCCATTGGAATCGCTGTAAAAGGGCGTTCCGCAGTGCCTCAAAGTTATTCTGGTCATCCACTAGCATCTTGCTATAGACTTCATATGCATGTCCTCTTAGTGATTGAGATAATTTGAGACACCAAAGACTATCATCCAGCCCGTATGCCTTTGCCATCCATTCAAATTTTTCTAAAAATACCTCAATTTTCTCATTCCCGTTAGGAAAAGAGTCCATCGGAAAATTCATGGCTGCCATCCGGGGCCCTCCGTTTCCTGAGGTGTCAGTCGCCCCTGCTCCGGGAGAATCTCCGTTAGCCGAACTGCCTTCCGAAGATCGGTACTGCAGTTCCAGTGAACGCAGGGCAAGTTCATGCTGTCTCTCTGCTGCCTTCACTGCTGCTTCCCTTTCTGCTTTTCTCTCCTCTGCCGCCGCAGCCCTTTCCTGCGCCTCCCTTTCTGCCTTCCTCTCCTCTGCTGCCGCAGCGATTTCCTGCGCCTCCCTCTCTGCCTTTTTCTCCTCTGCCTGTCGGGCCTTCTCTTCTTTCTCCGCTTCCAATTTACGCAGGTCCATCTCTGCCAGTCGGGCCCTCTCTTCTTTCTCCGCTTCCCTTTTCTCTCTCTCCATCTGCCGGTCCTGTTCCCTCATAATGTAAGCCCTAGTCTTGGCCTCATTCATCCCCATGCTTTTAGCTGCGTCCTTCCATGCAGTAAGTAGCTTGACCAATTCAGCCATCTTACCTGACAAATCAGCAGTAACTCACCACGAGGGGAAATGACAAAAAAGGAACAAGAAAAATTTACTGTTACCTACTAGGAATATGCTGTCGCAAAAACCCGCACTCAGACTAGCACCAAGTCTGACTAATAACTTCCTGAAAAAAATTCAAGTTATCCAGCTACCCAAAACCCGAATTACTTTCCTGTTAAGAAAAAAATTCGATTAGCCATCAATTACTTCTAAGTCATAAACAACCTTACTACCACTAACATCTAAACTGACTACAACCTGTGGAAAAAAAAACTATAGCTGGATCAGTCTTAATATAGCTCAAGTCTAGGGGATTTTATAAAGAAAATCTATTTTTCAGAACTTCCTACAGAGACAATCTATGAATCTAGAATTGATCCCAACAAAGATGATCCCGGACGAGCCCCCACTTTGTCACGAAATGGATTTAAGACTAGAGACTATCTACATATAGTGACAAGCCAATAGTAAGAAGAAAGACTGAAATGATAGATTCAGATAGAAATATAGTGCAAAATGTGAAAGTTGAGACCATTGGCTCCGAGGTTGAGAACCGAGGTTGATTCTTTCCTCGCCACTTCGGACGTTTAAATTGCTATGGCCTCGAACCACCTCTAACTACCCTAAGGGGATAAGGTTCAATTAAGATTCACAAACACCAAGATACAGACAACATATAGCTACTGTACTAAATGAAATGACTGATGCCAGCTACAATTTATACAAGTTTATTATACACCTATAAACAAACTCATATACATGTCAAATACATAAAGTGCAAGGATGCACACCTGAAACAAAATCAAGCACAGTTAAAAATGCATCAACCCCAACCCTTCTCCCACAATTGCAACCTGTATGGAGAAAGAAGGTAAGGTTAACTGAAATAAACTACACTGCACTTGATGTCGCCTACACTCCAAACTAGCTGTTCTAAATTCTAACTCTAACTCTAAGTCCACTGATAGCTGGAACGACTACGAAGTGTCTACACAATCTCTGCACAGACTTCGGTTCTACACAGCCTATCCTGGAATCTCCTGAACACAACTAACTGCACCTCTAAACTTCAGCAGCGGTCCTCTGCTATGATTCACCAAAACTATCAGTTCTGCCTATCTGTGCTGACTTCAGTAGAGAGAATGTTTACCCTCTCTCTCTCCACTAACTCTGGAATTGATGACTAAGGTTTAACAGAACCCCACTGGATTCTGGACTGGAACTGTAGCTGGCTTCTCCTAACACCTCTGAGGTTACCTGCCCGATTACCTATGACTGGGCGATGGGGCTATCGGCTTTATTATGGCCGTGAAGAAGCGAACATAAAATTACCACAACGCTGGCAGCATGCCAAATCTGCGTGTGTAACCGACCGAGCGTCAGAACTCAGGATTTATCCACAAAAATCCTATTCGCTGGAAAATGTCTTCCCCTGGCTGGGAAAACGTATTTTCTTCCTCTCCTTCCACCACTGGCAATTCATGCGCGACTTAGCTTGTCGGCGAATGCCACAACTTCGCCGTGGGAGATAAATTTTGAGGTATCAAAAATTCTGCTCTTCCCCACAAAAGCCGGTACCTGCAAATCTCGAATGTCCAACTGAAAGGCAATCGACAATTTGCTTCTGGCACCCAGCTTGGCAATTTTCAGACGAAGAGAACGAAAATATGAAATGCTAGCCTATTTATTATCAAGATCCCCACGCGCCGACTTCATGACGTCATATGCGCGGCGTGGTTCTAAAGCCAATGGGAGCTCTGCATTTCAACTGCAGTTAGCTCTCAGCCAATCAGAACCTTAGATCATGCTGATGCAACCAGTTTCTGCTAGACAAAGAAACGGGAATTCGTCCTAGCCCTATACTGCGGAAATGAAGCAAAAATGGCCGCAAATAATTTAACTCCCGAAAATGCGTCTATGGGCACGCAATATCTTTAAAAAAAGGACACTGGTGCAAATCCTGATCTAGCCTCTATAATCTTTCGTCTAGAATAATAATGCAACAGTTCCCTACACACCAACACTAAACAAGACTACTAATCCTAATGAAGAAACATAAAGCAGATGAGATACAACTCCATCGTGATCTCATCTTGAAAAACGTAAATAATAGAAGGAGAAGAAACATGGCGAAGGATTACCTGTAATCCCTCCTAAAATAGTAAACAAATTGCAAGGAGAAAAAGACATGGGCCATTTGAAAGACAGAATCTCAGTACTTTCGTCACATCACACCCCCTTTCAAACATTGAGCAACGATCTCCTTACTGAAATCTCTGAGTTTCACACTGGCCCTTAACTCTGTCTACGAGGCTGACTGTCCTTACCCCTCCTATTCAGTGTTCTTCGACCTTCCTCTTTTGCGTTTCCTCCTTCTTCCTCTCCTAGAATGAGCTCCTATGCTCCGTTGGGGGAGTTGATCTCTCTTCAGACCTGTGCCGTCTAATGGCGGGTCTGAACTTTCCCTTGCTATGACCGTCAAAAGGCTGTCCTGGTCAGCTGATGTGACCGGCGGGCGCTGTGGCGACCTGGCGAATGGCGACTTCCTCGCTGCGCGTCAGCAGGGTTTGTGACCGCTGGTACAGTGCGAGAACGATGCAACGTCTCGGGTTCCTCTGGTGTAGAGCCTCCGATTTCTTGCTGGGTGTCTATTGGATCACTCATCGACCTCAATAGCTTCTACCTTTGAAGAAAGGTAGGTAAGATCTGCCCCTGGCAGTGGTTCTGGACTCACTCTTCCCCTACCAACATGAAGCGGGACAGAGCTCTCCAAAATAGCTCCTTGCAAATGCGTAAGGTCGCTTTTCTCACTCTTTTCTGGCCTGAAAAGTTGGTGAGATGAAAATGTAGACCACGGGCGCTCTCCGTCTAACACCCTAGTTCTACCTTCAACCTTGCCCTCCCCTGTGAGAGTTACTGGCGTCAGTTGGGATGTGTATTGCAGTGACACTTGACGGTTTTGGATCCCGTTAGATCGCGGAGAATCTGAGATAAAGCTCTCAGTGACTGGTTCCAAGGTTCCGTGAAACAAATTGGAAAAGATAGCCAATTTTCCAGGCTCCTCGTTACAACAGTCGTTTCCTGTAAACGAGATACGAGAGTTGTGGGGCCCATCTCCGTTTATAGGCAAACGGATACTCAGATCACTGTCCTCCTCCGTTTGAGTAAAGTGCTGGTCGGATGAGGCTCCAGGGCTGGTTGGAACTATATGCTCGCTCAGACCGCTATCTTGTGCCCTATGAAGATGGCGCTGGTCGTTGACATATGTAATACCGCTCTTGTCAGTATGTCCCTCACTTGAAGGAGCTAATACCATCGGGGGCCTAATTCCCGACAACGAAGAGTGTACTTCCTGAATCAGAGGCGTCGTCACCGCTGTTGGCTGAACAGGGCTGGCAGGCGAATTTGCCTCTGCAAATAACATATCACTGTCGTCAGAGGCGTTGCACCTCTCCTTGGCACGACAGCTATGTTTGAGCTCGCTCGGGGCTCCGTGAATTAGGGGTTCTCCTTTTTCACTTATCTGGCCTGCAGTAGGCCCCCTTGCATCAGCAAGGATCGGTGTGGTCGGGTTCCCCAAAACTAAATATGGGTTGCCGAGAATGAAGTCATAGGCTGGCTGAGCCGTTACAGCTGCCTTGATGGTGCCAGACACGAACTTACATTTTACCTTAATATTGGCTACCGGAAAGCACTGTGAAGTCCCTTTCCTTAAAACTCCACCAATATTCACTTTTTCTCTGGTCATCTGCCAGGGCTTCACCAGATGTCGGGCGACTATGCTGGGGTATGTAAGCCCGCTGTCAAATAAACATGTTGTCTCCGTCCCGTTCACTTCGGCTGGTCCACTGTTGGAAAACAACTTCTCTGACTGGAAGGGTTTCCACTTCTTCCCTTGTTTCACCCTCACAGGCCTTAAACAAGCCACCTGATGAGCGGGTTGTTTGTTTGGGCACCGTGTTGTCCAATGAGAAGTAGTCCAACAGAACCTACAATATCTCTCATTATCTCCCCGGTTCCTGACGGGTTCATGAGAAGTCGGCCCCTGTGTTCTGTTAGGCGGCTGGGGGCGCATGTTATGACTGGGAGGGGGCTCCTTTCGAGACGGCCCTTGCGGCTGGTGAGCTGAAGAGGAAGGCGATGAAGATGCTCCTTTGTCCGGGGCTGGCAGGTCAGGGTGTTTTTCTTTTCTGGCCCAGTACTTCGGCCTGTGCCGACTGGAACCTTTCAGCAAAAAGAATTATCTGGTCCAGTTGCTGTGCGCCCTGCTCCGCCAGGTACTTCCTTAAGTCCGGAGACATGTTGGCCTTTATCTGTTCGCACAGAACTAATTCTTCCAATCCTTCAAAAGATTTAGCCAAACCCGACAACTCTCTCCAGCGAGTGAGGTAATTCCTCAGCCTCTCTGCGAACTGGGGAAAACTTTCTCCTTTCTCCAGTCGACTTTCCCTAAACATCGTTTGGCACTTCCGGGGAGTCCATTGGAATCGCTGTAAAAGGGCGTTCCGCAGTGCCTCAAAGTTATTCTGGTCATCCACTAGCATCTTGCTATAGACTTCATATGCATGTCCTCTTAGTGATTGAGATAATTTGAGACACCAAAGACTATCATCCAGCCCGTATGCCTTTGCCATCCATTCAAATTTTTCTAAAAATACCTCAATTTTCTCATTCCCGTTAGGAAAAGAGTCCATCGGAAAATTCATGGCTGCCATCCGGGGCCCTCCGTTTCCTGAGGTGTCAGTCGCCCCTGCTCCGGGAGAATCTCCGTTAGCCGAACTGCCTTCCGAAGATCGGTACTGCAGTTCCAGTGAACGCAGGGCAAGTTCATGCTGTCTCTCTGCTGCCTTCACTGCTGCTTCCCTTTCTGCTTTTCTCTCCTCTGCCGCCGCAGCCCTTTCCTGCGCCTCCCTTTCTGCCTTCCTCTCCTCTGCTGCCGCAGCCCTTTCCTGCGCCTCCCTCTCTGCCTTTTTCTCCTCTGCCTGTCGGGCCTTCTCTTCTTTCTCCGCTTCCAATTTACGCAGGTCCATCTCTGCCAGTCGGGCCCTCTCTTCTTTCTCCGCTTCCCTTTTCTCTCTCTCCATCTGCCGGTCCTGTTCCCTCATAATGTAAGCCCTAGTCTTGGCCTCATTCATCCCCATGCTTTTAGCTGCGTCCTTCCATGCAGTAAGTAGCTTGACCAATTCAGCCATCTTACCTGACAAATCAGCAGTAACTCACCACGAGGGGAAATGACAAAAAAGGAACAAGAAAAATTTACTGTTACCTACTAGGAATATGCTGTCGCAAAAACCCGCACTCAGACTAGCACCAAGTCTGACTAATAACTTCCTGAAAAAAATTCAAGTTATCCCGCTACCCAAAACCCGAATTACTTTCCTGTTAAGAAAAAAATTCGATTAGCCATCAATTACTTCTAAGTCATAAACAACCTTACTACAACTAACATCTAAACTGACTACAACCTGTGGAAAAAAACTTATAGCTGGATCAGTCTTAATATAGCTCAAGTCTAGGGGATTTTATAAAGAAAATCTATTTTTCAGAACTTCCTACAGAGACAATCTATGAATCTAGAATTGATCCCAACAAAGATGATCCCGGACGAGCCCCCACTTTGTCACGAAATGGATTTAAGACTAGAGACTATCTACATATAGTGACAAGCCAATAGTAAGAAGAAAGACTGAAATGATAGATTCAGATAGAAATATAGTGCAAAATGTGAAAGTTGAGACCATTGGCTCCGAGGTTGAGAACCGAGGTTGATTCTTTCCTCGCCACTTCGGACGTTTAAATTGCTATGGCCTCGAACCACCTCTAACTACCCTAAGGGGATAAGGTTCAATTAAGATTCACAAACACCAAGATACAGACAACATATAGCTACTGTACTAAATGAAATGACTGATGCCAGCTACAATTTATACAAGTTTATTATACACCTATAAACAAACTCATATACATGTCAAATACATAAAGTGCAAGGATGCACACCTGAAACAAAATCAAGCACAGTTAAAAATGCATCAACCCCAACCCTTCTCCCACAATTGCAACCTGTATGGAGAAAGAAGGTAAGGTTAACTGAAATAAACTACACTGCACTTGATGTCGCCTACACTCCAAACTAGCTGTTCTAAATTCTAACTCTAACTCTAAGTCCACTGATAGCTGGAACGACTACGAAGTGTCTACACAATCTCTGCACAGACTTCGGTTCTACACAGCCTATCCTGGAATCTCCTGAACACAACTAACTGCACCTCTAAACTTCAGCAGCGGTCCTCTGCTATGATTCACCAAAACTATCAGTTCTGCCTATCTGTGCTGACTTCAGTAGAGAGAATGTTTACCCTCTCTCTCTCCACTAACTCTGGAATTGATGACTAAGGTTTAACAGAACCCCACTGGATTCTGGACTGGAACTGTAGCTGGCTTCTCCTAACACCTCTGAGGTTACCTGCCCGATTACCTATGACTGGGCGATGGGGCTATCGGCTTTATTATGGCCGTGAAGAAGCGAACATAAAATTACCACAACGCTGGCAGCATGCCAAATCTGCGTGTGTAACCGACCGAGCGTCAGAACTCAGGATTTATCCACAAAAATCCTATTCGCTGGAAAATGTCTTCCCCTGGCTGGGAAAACGTATTTTCTTCCTCTCCTTCCACCACTGGCAATTCATGCGCGACTTAGCTTGTCGGCGAATGCCACAACTTCGCCGTGGGAGAAATTTTGAGGTATCAAAAATTCTGCTCTTCCCCACAAAGCCGGCACCTGCAAATCTCGAATGTCCAACTGAAAGGCAATCGACAATTTGCTTCTGGCACCCAGCTTGGCAATTTTCAGACGAAGAGAACGAAAATATGAAATGCTAGCCTATTTATTATCAAGATCCCCACGCGCCGACTTCATGATGTCATATGCGCGGCGTGGTTCTAAAGCCAATGGGAGCTCTGCATTTCAACTGCAGTTAGCTCTCAGCCAATCAGAACCTTAGATCATGCTGATGCAACCAGTTTCTGCTAGACAAAGAAACGGGAATTCGTCCTAGCCCTATACTGCGGAAATGAAGCAAAAATGGCCGCAAATAATTTAACTCCCGAAAATGCGTCTATGGGCACGCAATATCTTTAAAAAAAGGACACTGGTGCAAATCCTGATCTAGCCTCTATAATCTTTCGTCTAGAATAATAATGCAACAGTTCCCTACACACCAACACTAAACAAGACTACTAATCCTAATGAAGAAACATAAAGCAGATGAGATACAACTCCATCGTGATCTCATCTTGAAAAACGTAAATAATAGAAGGAGAAGAAACATGGCGAAGGATTACCTGTAATCCCTCCTAAAATAGTAAACAAATTGCAAGGAGAAAAAGACATGGGCCATTTGAAAGACAGAATCTCAGTACTTTCGTCACACCACTAGTGTGCCGATGGTCTAGAAAATATGGGCCACACAACAAAACTTCATACATTCCAGTGCCTACACCTTCATTAGCACAAAAGTTGAAAAGAAATGCACCAAAGAAACAGAGTAAGCAGTTAAAAAACATTACTTATTTGAATGAATATAATCCAAATTTGTTGGTGCTATACGGGCATGTGCCAGCCACAGTAATGTTAAAAGCAGGATCATTTTAACTAATAAAACATAATCAGTGAACAAAACAAAACAATGCAAGGAAATACAATAGGGAACAAACTTTAAACTGGAACATAGATTAAATATAGTTATGCAGAATATTTAAACCATTCATGGAAAGTCACCTAGTGTGAAATATCACAAAGTTTTCCAGAGTAAAGTGAGTTATATTATCACAAGAGCAAGATGAGTTATCCGTGATATATTTTTCAGGTATATAAGAATGTTCTGAACATTTGAAATGCTTGGTCACAGATTGCGTTGCTAAGTGAGAAATGTAGTCGAGCACTGAACTGTAACAGGGGCATGAAGACTGATGGAATGAGCCAGATAAATACCAGTGGAACAAGATTTGAGTAGAATGTGTTGGGACAATGAGAAAAACCAGTTGATAGCATTACAAGGCAGTCCCTGCTCTGAAGTCCCCAGGGTAAGATAAATAGAGACCTAAAAATGAATATAGAGGAGAATTGGTGACAGATGTAAAAGAGGGCATGATAAGACCTTGAATGGATGGCACTAGACATGAAGGCGTAGAGTGTATTTGTTGAAGGCCTATGCTACAGTGGGAGCTCGAAGGAGATGATGGATGATAAATTACCAGGATGATAACATAAACACTTGTCATTTTCACCAAAATGTCGTTTTATAGCATCTATAGATAGTAATACTGAATAATATTTCAACATTTACATAAGATGCTGGCGATGGATAGGTCCTGTATTTCCATTGAGGTTGCAAGTACATATTTGGTCTTTGTTTTGTTACTGTTCATGTTATTCATTTTGTTCATCTTTGTTTATTTTTAAACCCAAGTCTATTGTTTTCTTATGTGTTTTTTTTTTTTTTGCTGAGGAAGGTGTGAACACCAAATTGTGCTGTGAGGTGTCTTTATATGTCAAACTGACATATTTATCATTTTGTATGTACGCAAATTTATCAGCTTGAATGACAGCAAATATTACTTAAAATAATTAAAACTCAAATCACAAGGGTCATAAGTTTATCTTTGTGAACTTCTATTAGCAGCTGTAGCACAGATAAAGGTAACTGTTCATTATATTGTATTTAAGAGCGCAAGATTTTGCTGATGTTTTGCATTACTTCAGTGTTTTGTCAAATTTATTTTCAGAAGAATTAACTATTTTTTTTAAATAGCTGGGCCCTTCTAACAATCCAACCTATTTCTCAGTTGCCATTTTGTATCCTGGCATTCACACATGCAGCCAATCCACTGGTAATTCATTTGTACACTTTCACATGCATCAGCAGTACTAAAATACAGTGCAGACCTGATAAGGAGAACTCACCAGGGACCCAAGAAATAGTTCTTCTTATCAGAAATTCCTCTGTATCTTAGTACCCGTACTTGAGTTAATAAAAATGTCTTTCCATGACATCCTTAAATTCAAAGAAATGATAAATTAAATCATCTTGGCATCCAGCCTGCATTATATACATGTTAGTTTTATCCATGCAATTTGAAACTTCCAACTGTGAAATAGTTTGTACCGTTAACCCACAGTCATCATTATCTCTAGAATGTGTACACTCTTAAATGATAAAGCACTCTTAATCTTAAATGAAAAAGTCTGTAATTTTCCTCTGTACCTTGGTACCTGAGTTAATAAAATGTCTTTCCATGGCCTCTTTAAATCCAAAGAAATGAGAAATTAAATCATCTTGGCATCCAGCCTGCATTATATACATGTTAATTTTATCCATGCAATTTGAAACTTCCATTTGTGAAACAGTTTGCACTGGCAACCCACAGTCATCATCATCATCTCCATCTAGGTCAGGACTAGAAAGGACAGAAGATGAAACTGTTGGCATACACATCCCTAGAATATCAGCACTGGCAAGGCTAGCACTACATGTAGTAACAATATCATTGTCAATGTTGACAAAATCTTCTGCTGAAATGTTCAGTTCCTGATATAGTCGATGAAGCAAAGGTTCCACAGAAGTTTCAGTTATAATACTGCCATTACAAGTATTTGATACAACCGTGTTTTCATCATCTGTATCATCTCCAACTTTAAAGCCTTCTTTTCGAAAACAGTTTGCAATAGTCACAGGCAACACTTTACCCCATGCAGATTTCAACATAACAATAGCATCCAGAAGGGTTATCTTGAAGTCTTCAGCAACCAAGTCTGCATCAATGTGACCTACAAGTTTGGACAACATTGCTGACCTATAATGAACCTTCAGATTTTGAATAATACCTTGGTCACAAGGCTGAAGTTTGGATGTCGCATTTGGTGGTAAAAAATAAAAGTTCTGTTGCTTTTAGATTTTGAACATTTAGGTGGGCTGAACAGTTGTCAAGCACCAAAAGAACTTTGCGATGTTGACGTTCCATAGAATGATCAAATGCATGTAGCCGCTTGGTGAAAATGTCTGATGTCATCCAGGCTTTTGAATTAGCTGCATAATCAACATACAATTTATTCAAACCTTTAAAACAGCGTGGATTTTTTAATTTACCGATTTCAAGTAATGACAATTTTTCTGAACCATCCATATTTGTACACACAACAATTGTGATTCTTTCTTTCGATTTTTTCCCCCCATGACACATTACATTTCTGAAGGAAAAAGTCTTGTCAGGCAGCAATCTCCAAAACAATCCAGTTACATCAGCATTAAACACATCAGGAATTATACCTACTCATGGCTGGTTTTAGCACCTCCTCCGTCCATGACTCGGTAGTCGTTTCATTAACAGAATGCCTTTCCCCACACAAAGCTTTGTAAGTAATGTTGTGCCATTTTTTAAAACGACCCAACCAGCCAGAACTACATTTCCAGCCAGTCCGACCTTCCAGAAGTGCTAACTCTTCTGCCTTTGCAGTTAATATAGGTCCATTTACAGGAACATTTGCTGATCTCGCCATGGTGAACCATTTTAGGAGTGCCGTGTCAACCACATCACACGCCGCTTTTCGGTTCTTCATTCTGTGACAATCAACGTGTCCACCATAAAACATTTTTCTGTACCGATCCTTATTTTTTATGATTCCTGAAAGCGTTGATTTTGGAATGTCGAATTCCTTTGCTATTTCCATTTTCTTTTTGCCACTATTTTCCACTTCTTGTAATAGCTCAATCTTTCTTTTCAAAGATGTGGATTTTAACTTTCCAGCCATTTTTAGAGGGGAAATAACTCAAATTCTAACACCAGCGAAGCGTGCAATTTCCGAAAATAGCCGAAAAGTTGTTCAAATGTCCAGGTACTGTATTTGAAAAAAAGTTCGCCTTAAGCAGATCAAATTATATAGTCGGGACACGTTTAATCGTTCGGCATATCTGAAAATTCGTGATAAACGGATTCCGCTTAACCGGACATTTTTTACAAAGACAAAGAAGAAAAACTGCCGGGGATAAACAAATTGTTCTTCATAAAGAAATTCGCCACATCCGAGATCGCCTTAAGCGGTCTGTACTGTACATGAACACATTCTCACATAACTCTGGACATTGCGAAAGATTACTTCCAACTTAAACACTTCTCCAATAGAGTAATGTATTGGTGTGTTTGGAAAAATGTATCTGCACATTCATATACCTATCCACACATTTTAAACAAATTACTTTGAAGTGGACTAGTATATTGATACAGTTGCACTTACAAAATATCATTAGATAATTCTGTGCAGAGATAAACATTATCATTCAATCAGTCAATACCCTTTAGCTCCCCAAGGAGCATAGGCCTTCAACAAACACATGCCAGATACCATTGTGTGCCATCAGCTCAAATTCTTGCCAGCATTTTCCTCATTTTCATTTCTGCCTCTAGTTCATTTCTGCATGTGTTTTTTGGTCTACTTGTGCCTCTCTGAACCTGAGGATTCCATAACAAAGACTTTCTTGTCATGCTGTCAGCAGGTTTCCACTAGTTCTTTTCATCAGTTCCACATTGGTGACCTTGCTGCACAATTTCAGTCCTTCTGTTCTACACAAGTACCCATTTATGAAAGTCTGTAGCTTTTTTAGATATATTTTCAGAAAAATGAACTATATGCAGATGTCACAATAAGTGACGCAATCTGTTGGAGAATCTGGCTATATAAACTATACTAAAAAAATACTCAGTGCTTGTTGTCTCCAGAAACGCTCTGACCTGCAGAGTGGAATTTGTGCAGTTAGCCTAGTGTCGTAAATTAATCAGATAGGTAATAGCTGTTTATAGCCCTGTCTGAACAAAAGTGAATGAAAACTAGCTGCACTTTTTCATATGTGACAGTTCGTCCGGGCTTGAAGACATGAAACCCTTTTGTCTCCTCTATGAAAATAGCGCTGCTGTTATCTGCATCTTGCGAGTGATTGCTATCTTCACTTTCCCTTTCTTCCTCACTGCTCCAATTTCTACTCATGAAATCTGCTCCCACGTTTTCTTTCCCTGGAATGTATTCCATGTGCGTTTGAAAGAGTGTCGCCGAGTTTGACATCGTTGAAAGATTCTGTGTGTTTGCAGTGGAAATCCCCTGCCACTATCGTCATCTTCATCAACTTCGGTAGCGATGGCGACTGCCGGGAGACGTTCGGAGGACATGGTAGATTTACATGGTAGACCTTCTCCTTTCCTTTAATCAAGATCTGATAATTAGTTCTCGAGATCTTTTTCAGGACGGTAAACGGTCCTTGCCATCTGATGCGTAGTTTGTTGTTCCTGGTTGGGAGTAGCAACAAAACTTTCTCTCCTGGTTGCAATTCTCTTTCTTTCGCGGCTTTCCTGTATCGGTTAGCGTGCTTTGCGCGTGCTCGCTTAAGGTTGGTCGTTGCTAGGTCCCATCCTAGTTTTAACCTTTCCTTTAATTCCGACACATATTTACTGGCTGAGACAACTGTCTCATCAGCCTTCTGGTCTGTCAGGGACCGAAGTAAGGCTTCAAGCGGCCCCTTAATAGGTCTGCCGAATGAAAGTGTAGCTGGGGGAAATCCTGTGGAAGTATGTGGGGCTTCCCTGTAGGCGAATAAAGCTGCAGGTATACAAAGGTCCCAATCTTCAGGTTTCTCTTGTCCCAGTTTATATAACATCGTTGTGAGGTTTCCGTTGACACGTTCTACTAACCCACTTCTGGCCGGATTATAAGGGCTTGTGTAGATGTGCTGGTTCCTCAAGATCTTAACGATCTCATCCATTAACAGGCTACGGTATGGGGATCCATTATCCATCAAAACTTGTTGAGGGAATCCCAACCATGTAAAAATCTGCATGAGGGCTTCTGCAACATGCTTGGAATCCGTGCATGTTAGCGGTATAGCTTCTGCCCATAAAGTGCATGTCGACTAAGGTCAGGATGAACCTGTTCCTTCTTTTAGTCCTTTCTAAGGGTCCTAAAATGTCGATTACAACCCGTTCAAATAGTGTTCCCACTATTGGCATTTCACCCAGGCTGATTGTGGGTGTCAAATGCTTGGGTGCCACCCGTTGGCACTTGGCGCAGGATTTCACGTATCTGATAATATCAGAGTTCATTCCTGGCCACCAATAGTTAGTTGATATTTGCTGGTTTGTTGCATTCTGTCCCATATGTCCGCTAAAGGGAAGAGAGTGCCCCATTTCTAAGATTTTGGCTCTGTACTGTGTCGGTACTAGGAGCTAGTTATGCCTTGATCAGGGTTGCCCATTCTACGATAAAGTACACCATCCTTAGAAAAAATGTCCCCGTTGTGTCTGGGGTCCTTGGCCATGGGCAGTTTCCTAAAGCAGGGCTCCAAAGTAGGGTCCTTTTGTTGCGCCTCTTTAAGTTTCTTATGTAACAAATTTGGCGCAGGCTCCCGTTCCTTCTTGGTTTGCCCTCTTGTGGTTACTGCTGCCACAATCGGCTCTTTCGGTCTCCCAACAAACACATATTTACATCCAAGTATAACTGGGTAGATAGGATCATCCATAATAGCCGCTTTGATAACACCTCTGACAAAATCAGAGTGTATCTCCACCAATGCGATGGGAAGCGTCATGGGTGCATCACTCTTGAAAACTCCACATAATTTGACGGTGTCTTCTGTCTCTTGACCAGGTTTGACCAAATGTCTTGTGACAATACAGTCATAAGATAATCCTGTGTCAAAAAGACAAGATGTTGAAGTCCCGTTCAAAATAACAGTTCCTCGCGTTGAGGGCCTCTCACCCTCAGGTTGAGAATCACTGACACTCATTCTCCTTTGCGAGTCTGTTAACAAGCAACCGATTCTATTCGTCCCGGTGTGCTTGCTCTGATCAGATGTCCCTTGTGCAGGAGTCTTTCCCTTGTCTTGACCTTTCTGGCGGCTGTGCCATGTAGACCGGTTGGGTTGATCAGAATGTTGGGTGGGGTGCTTGTTTGTAAAGAATTTCGATTTTTCCTGGGGAGGGTTCTGAGGTAAAGTTTCTCGTTGATTATGGTGTTGGGAAGACGGCTCTGGATTATTTTTCCGAAAATGCTCATCTAACGGCTTGCGCTTTGTGCTGGGAAGCTCGGCCAAAGCATTCACGTAACGTTCAGACTTACTAAGAATGTCCTCTAACTTTACTGCGCCCTGTTCAGCCAAAAATCTCCGGGTTTCGTTTGACAACGTGGATTTTATTTGTTCTGTAAGAACAAATTCGAGGAGCCCTTCAAAAGTGAGAGGGAGCTCGGAAAGTTCCATGCACTTGGTCAAATATCCCGTCAGGCGTGAAGAGAATTGATGAAATGTCGCCGTGCCTTCTTTTCTGCTGTTTCTGAACAGGTGCAAAAATTTGCGAGCGTTCATTTCGAACCGCTCCAGTAAAGCCTTCTTTAGCATGTCGTAATTGTCTTGATGGCTGCTTCCCAGTTTTACGTAGACGTCATAAGCACTACCTTTCAAAGCCTGTGAAAGTTTTAGACACCATCGGGAACTCTCTATTCCATATAGTGTCGCCATCCTCTCAAATTTCTCGAGAAGCGAGTCAATTTTCTCATTGGGGCTTGGGAAGGATTCTAGGGCGAAAGACATAGCTACGAGTTGAGGAGATTGATGGCTGAAGAGATCAGTGACCTGCTACTGAGGTGGAGACTCTCCATTACTGGAGGAAGACATAGCACCACGACTTTGGACTTCTAAGGCCTTAAGCGCCAACTCGTGCTGTCTCTCCTTCTCTCTTTCCTCATGTTTTGCTCTGCGAGCTTCCATCTCTGCCTCAATTTTCTTCTGTTCCAATTGACGATCTTCCTCTTCTTTCCTCTCCGCTCTATCTAGTGCTTCCTTCTTCTCTGCTCTATCTTCCTTCTCCCTAGCTCCTTCTACTTTCTTCTCCGCATCATATCTGTCAAGTTTTTTGTTGACAAACGCGGTCACTTCTCCTTGCAATCCTGTTTCCTTTGCTTCTTCTCTCAGCGTGGCTCTAAGTTTAGCTCGCTCAGCCATGGCTAATAACTAAATGCCTTAAACCCGAGAAAGAAGAAGAAAAGAAGGAGAGAAAAAAATTATATCCTTAACCAACATTACGAGAAAAAAAACGCAAAAAAATAATATTATTTCACTGAGGTACCTCCTGTCCCGTTATCGGTTATCTAATCTATCGCTGTTATTACCTGGCCCTAGGCTCCTAATACAGTCGACTAAGCCAAATAAATGGTAGATCAGGATAATACTGGAAAAACTACTTCTACTTAAAGTGGATAAAAAAATTTTATTTATAAAAATGGAGAAAAAAATAATTTTCCCTTATTTTATAAATCCACCAAAACTCTCCCACTCTAGAAGTCAGTTAAGAGTAAGGGACGTTTTCAACTAGACGTAAGGTCAGAAATAGGTCCTTAGCTTTGCTCAAACTCTGCTGCTTCTTTAAAAAAAAACTTGTGATTGTTTTAAACAATCACACGTACTAGCAGCCTTGAACAAAATTACCATAAATCGCATCTATCTGACAAAGATTACTTTCAGAACAAATTGCACGTAACTCTATGCTGCTGTGGAAAGAAAACTAAACCTATATGTGTGTGGTCAAACACCCAATACTAAGATCGTTGTCTAGGGGGTAATTATTTTTATATATACCCTAACTCACAAGACAAACTCACAAACACCCTCTATCTAGATGAAACTTTAGATTCAATATCAGACTTAGAGCTAATCTAGACTCGGACTTAGAGTTCAGTCCCGCGAAGAGCGACCATTAACTGGTGCTTGCTGCAGATGTAGCTCAAATACTACGGACGAGCCGACATTAAGTCGTAGAGTCTCCTGAACTAGATTCAATCCTACGGACGTGCCCACATTAATGTCGTAAATTAATCAGATAGGTAATAACTGTTTATAGCCCTGTCTGAACAGAGGTGATAGTGTTGACAATGTGAAAGTAAGGGTTAAGAAAGTTTTATCACGATGTGATCGTGTAAGAGAAAGGACAGTCTCTGGATAGAATAATTTATCTAATCCAGCCTATCTGGACGACTAACTTTAAATCAGACGTACTTTCTCTCGCTATAAGAAATACAAGTTACACTGCACTTACATGCGCACAATTCTGTGACAAATACGTACGAACGTGAAAACAAACTATGAATAACATATAATGAATAGGGGTTGACCGACACTATAACTAAAGGTTAATTAAGTTTATTATCAATAGAAAATCACAACATAAATCAAATGCATAAATAGATCATGGTTTACAGACAAATGACAATCAAATAGGTTCTCCCCTTTGGTAAAGGAAAAGAAAGAAGATCCCAACAGAGGTTAACTAACCCAAAAGATCAAAAAGTTAACATCAAGTTATGAGATAGTCAGTATGGGAAAAGAACAGGTTCTAAATGTAAGTTATCCCATGACTACTCAGATTAGTGAGACAAAAAAAGAAGAAACCATATAAGTATACTGATGGTAATCAAAGACATAAGTTTCTTTCTCCGTTCATCCAATTCACATTTATTCAGTGGCCACTTTCAGATTTATGCTTACCCCAGTAGTTGTTGCAGGCATTCCAAGGAAATACACTAATAAGTAATAAGACTGTATTGTCAAAATTGAGTCGTGCCAAATCAAGCCCCAGATTCACCGTAATTGCTGACTGCAAATTTCACGGGAATCGCTAGAGTCGGTGATTTAATTTTGTCCTGGATACAATAAGTTATCTCTGCCTTCAGTTGGTGGGAGTAAGGTTCATACGTGGTGATCGCCGATGTAGGATGAATAGAACATAGATAGTTCCTAGGTGCCTAGCTTCAGGTGGCTGGGACACTATGGTAAGTTATACAAATGTTGCTGACGATATATTTCGCCCAGCTGGCTGTTGAGATTGATCTAAATAAATCTGGTAATAGTTCTGTTCCAGTTAAGATTATAATTTAATGTTTCTGTTCTGGTTTTCTCTCATGACAAAATGAGGTAAAAGGACCGGGCAGGTCATAGCAAGAAGCTCATTAAATATATCTGGATGCTTATATGATATAAGTTCATGTGATCGTAAGTTCATATGGCCATAAGAAAGCCGCTAGTACTCAGGTTTGATTAGCCTAGATTATAGAAAGAATATATAAACATTTTAACCAAATTATCAATCTCATATCTAACACGTGTTAAAATAGGACCTCTTCGCCGCTCTGTTATAAATTAGATTTAAAACACACGTGGCTAGCTTAACCTGTCATTTATTTAATGCATGATATGAACGCTTGTCATTCATAAAATGGATATCAGTAAATAATATATGCCGTCAGTAGACAGTTATTTAATGACTAGTCAATTTAAACCATCTCTTACTGGGAAAATAGCGAGTAATTAAATTTACTTTACGGCTGGAAAATTTAGCTATAAGTTATTTAATTAGCACAGAAAATCTCAGTGAAATATAATGAACTCTTTAACACACTAAATCACTTAAAGACTATAAATATGAATTACCGCAATCAGAAAAATGAAACACTCCACGAGAAATCTAATAATTTTCACTCTGTACGAGAAATACTAGAATATTCGAGCTAGTGGTTTCAGATAGATATCTGAGCAACTGATAAATGGCTATTTGAGAGACCTGGTATATATATATTGATAAATTCCGTTCAGTCGCCCTTTAATGCGAAAGTCACACCTATGCCAGACCCGAGCCATTTTGCCGTTTGATTCTTGCATGAAAGGAAATATTACCACCTCTGCCGCGTCTCAAACTCGTAAGTTTAATTACACTGAAAATGTAACACTCCAATATACGTCTCAGACTGATCGCCCTCTTGAATCTTCAGAGAAACTATTAAACGCCTGGACTCATCCCGTGTGTTCCCCTGATCAAAGAATCAATTACGCCATGCTCCGCGCTTAGCTCTCTGTTTCACCGTGCTAATTGCTCAAACAGCTCACGTGTTTATTGCACTAGTGAAACAGGCGTTCCTGTAGCAAAAAATATACTTGGGGGGAGAAAGTGAATGAAAACTAGCTGCACTTTTTCATATGTGACACCTAGTACCAGACGCATTGTTATAAGGAATAATTCTTGGCATATCGAGACTATTCTAGAGAGCCCTGGCAACGACAAAAAAAAGCCACTGTGATCGCCTTTTTTTTTCTTGGACCCTTTCCTGGACCACATTTTTTTGGGATATGTATTCCTGCTTATGATCCCATGATTTCAGATTTCATGACCATTATCCCTTGAATTACCTATTTGTTTCCATACGTTACATCTTCACAGCAGACGGATTGCACGACACATTTTGACCCATCCCACATTTTTCGTTTCATACAATCTGGTCTTTACGATTTACTAGATGGAGATATATGCATTCTTACGCATGTATGCGTGTATATGTATATGGTCATATATGCAAGCCCACGTTTTGCTGGATTACTTGATCCAAATGCAACTAGCATTATAATAATGTGGCTGCAGATATGAAAGTTGAGAGCAGTAAACGACCGAATCCCTGCATATAGATGCCCCCAGGATTTATAAGATATCCACAGAGTAATCAAACCTACAGCAGTGACAGAAGATAATTTCCTATTCGTGAAGTTACTTGGCTCAAATTAAGACGGGTGTTAGTCAGAAGGACCCAGGGATATTTATGTGGTGATTTCCAACTAAAGAGGTGTAGACCCCTCTAGAGTTAGATAACTAAACAGAATTAGTCATCCTTCTACCGGGGACTGTTGAGCACCACCTCTTTGAGTGCCCAGCACTCGATGATGTTTGGAAAATTCTCTTTTCTCCCAGGCCAGGTAAGTGGAACACCTTGTATGGCCAAACAAAACAACTTGAGAAAACATGCAGATATCACTACATGGCATTTGGCCGAAGGGTGAGAGCCCAAGCTCTGCTGCATCAATAACAACAACAATCAAGGACTGGGCACCAATTTCTGCTAGTTTGATCAGGAGATTCGTTTGTTGTTTAGATTAATTATTACTCAGTCTTTTTTTTTTTTTTTTTGGTTTATGTTTCTGTTGATAATTTACGTCTAACCATATCTAGTGTGTTCTGTATAAATAGTGGGTGAACATTAATAAATATATATGTGTTCTAAGCAGTCAGAATTTACTTCCTATTTCATCTGTCACTTGAATGTTGTCCTATCCTGTCTGCAATATTTAGTATATTTCGGGGAGGAAGAGTGCCTGTATGACATTTTAACAAGTGTGGTGAGAGTGGCAGGAGAGAAGTGATTTAATACATAAGCATATCTTTCTTCTCGCTTGACTGTCATACTTCACTCTCTATTCACATTTGCGACTATTTCTATCTACTATTATGCATCTCGCTCAGAACTGTCTTACATCAGACATACTGTTACCCACCTCGCGACAAACAATGACCATAGTTAAGAGACGGCATCCTCTGCTGAATAGCGTAAGTCAACTTAGCTTTGTTGTATAGTCTTTTATTTTTAAGGGGTAGTATTTTGCGTTCTCGGGGACCGCAGCCTTGTAGCAGAACATCCTGCCACACCGTTGAGTCTTCAGGGGCCCGAGCCGTGTAGCAGAGCGTCCTGCCACACCGTTGAGTCTTCAGGGACTTGACCAATCCTACCATGCTTATGTGTTCATACATTAACGCCTCCGACTACTGGTCACTTTTGTGTTCTGCCGTCTTGACAGGCATTGGTATAGACAAGTGCTGCTCGCGTTTTTAATAAACAATAGTGTATACACACACACACACCAGCATGCACTGAAAGGAAAAAGTGCCATGATAAGGAGCGACAATGTAAATGGTGACCAGGACTACCAAAAAAAAATTGTGTTTGAAGAATTAGGAAAGCATTTTTGAAAGTAATATGACAAATGTAAATGTCACATCTTTAGTATTCTTAGTGAGCATCACACAGTTACCAGGTTTGAAACCTTGATAGCGTCACGCTTCAATTATAAATGGGTAACTGACTGCTCTTGAGTTAGGAAAGAAGGGAACCAATCACTCCATCTCATAAAGCATAGATTTAGTATACTGAAGTCTCTAACACTTCACTCCCCTAAGGTAGTTTCTGCTATGGGCCACCTTTATCTTTGAAATAGTCTGAGTATATGATGTAACTTGTAGATGTCTTGCTTGCATTTTGAAGTACGGGAGATTAACATATCTTAAAGCACTGATGCGAGTGCTCTGGCTCTCTCTCTCTCTCTCTCTCTCTCTCTCTCTCTCTCTCTATATATATATATATATATATATATATATATATATATATATATATATATATATATATATATATATATATATATATATATATATCTTGTTGCTGACTCCTTTCGGTACTGGTCACTGTCAGTCAATCAATCAGTCAGTATCCTTTAGGTCCCCAAGAAGTATAGGCCTTCAACAAACACATGTCAAGGCCTCCTGTCACGTGCCATCACGTCAAGGTTATTCCTTGTCTTCCTAGTTATTTTAATTTGTGTCACCAATTCCCTTCTTCTTATGTTTGTCGGTCTACGTCTGCTTCTCTTACCCTGTTGTAATGCTTCGCTGGCAGAGTGGATAGTGGCGATTCGCTCCAGTGGCTAGGCGGTGCGGAAGGTCCTGGTTCGATTCCCGGTAAGCCTATCACTTCTGTTATTAGTCTGTTGTCTAGTCTCCTACTTCTTTATTTCTCACTGAGTGCCTGATAAAATACTTTTGTGTGTTGTTTGTTTATTTATTTTCTCTTACCCTGGGGTTGTGAGAACAAGAGCAGCCTGGCAAGTCTATCAGCAGTTCCCTCAGTGTATCCTATCCAGTGGAGTAACGGGTTGATGGCGCCCCTTGAAAACTGTTCTTTAAAATTCTGCCTGAATTCTTATATTGATACTCAAACTGGTTAGAGGCTATCCATAAAAGACGTCCACAAGGGAGGGAGGGGTATGTAAAAAGTGGACATGGGGGAGGGGGTATTTAGTTCAAAGTGGACGTCCAATTCACAAACCACATGGCAACTCTCACTCACATACAAATCTATCAAGAGAAACAAACCCTCTCATCTTCGAAAGCATCTTACTGTCCAGCTAAACCCAAATAAACGTTCTTCAGGTTTGTCCCTCTTGCCAGGCCTTCCAATCCTTGTAGACTCAAAATCTCTAATACGAAGAGGTTTTAACTTCGATGCTCCTGTTCTCTGGAACAAACACCCTTAGTATATTAACTCTCTGGGAACCGACATCACAATTATTGTGATTTCATAATTAGATTCTTTTCTATGCGTATTTATGAGCGGGGGATTTTTTTTTATTATTAACCTCCCATTTTCCAAAGTGGCGGATTGTTTTTATTAACAGTTTGCCGTACACTTATTTTTTTATTAATTCTTTTCTAAGTCATGGTAGACATGGAATTTTGTTTCAGATGCTAAAATGACCAAAAACAGGCTTTCAACCTTCTGGGTGCTTGATTATTTTATACCATTATGGTCACGACAATAATCATTTTACATTTTAGTAAGAATTTAGTTTATTTTTACAACCATTGATTAATTATATTCTGAGTTTAAAGAATCTCGACGCACTGTTTGTTGCCTGCAATGTGCCAGGCCATAGTGCATACATTGCTGTTGAAAGGCTTATGGCATCATTATCTCATGACCTATCGGGACGTATTTTGTCACATGATCACTATGGATCACGCCTTGATTCCAATAGCAAAATTGTAGGCCGATTTCAAGAAAGCTGGAGAGACACTTGCCGAAGTTTGGAATCAAACAGTCATTGATGGCTACAGTGTGCACGTCAAGTATGTGGAACCTGAAGTTAGTAGCAATGCAGCTGACCTTCCCGTTCCAAGCCAGCAAAGGTGCTGCGACCATGTTCAGTAGTCACAATACTGCCTACAAATTGCCAAGTGCAATACTCTCATGCTGTGGACAGAGACGCACGAACTACAATGATGTATTTCGCAAATGATTAATTCTATCGCCAATGCCATTTTACAGAACATGTTCAGGCGTCAGCAGGTGCATCACGTGCAGATGGCAGTGGCATATATTTTTTCACAGAATTTCGTTAGATGGTCTTGAACCATATCATGGATTTAAAGTCATGCCATTTGACTTTTACTGCCCCTCAGCGACTGGACAAATTCACAAGCATGTATGCAGCTCATGCGGACAATATCGTCCATCTCACTTAGCTGTCAAAGTGCACAAATCTGCGCATCAGACAGTTACAATTGATCCAGATGACGATGATGTTGGTGATGCAGACATTGCACCAAAGCAACGAGAACAACAAAGTTCTGACACTAGGGTCGTTATTGTATGCAGCCTGTTCAACTGGTTGCAGTCTGAATTGAGTGCTAAATGAACGGCAAACGTTCACATTAATATTGTGGCAGTTAAGAGTTATCCTTGTACTTCAGTACACTTTGTTTCAAAAGTTTAAGACATCCCAGAAACAGTAAGGTATCAGTTTCTATAAACAATTAATTTAAGATTAATTATGCTTTCATGATCAAATTTCTTACATTGTTTATAAAGTTTTGTCATAATTGTTTTGCCTCATTAACTGTCAAAACTTTCATTTTTGGTTGACTGTTTTATTTTTAATATTGAAAATAATTATTGTGCCGGTTTAAGTCTTGAACTTAGGAAATCCACTGTATTATGATGTGCATAGTTTTTGCATATTTAAATTTTTACATAGCTTTAGGGTTTTTTTGTTTTTTTAACTTACTGTAAGATATCTTCTTCTTCTTCGTTCACCCTCAGATGTCAACTTGAATAAGTTCAAAGAAAGCGGTGGTCAGCCTGAGGCTGTTGATATCTCCGTAGATCTTCTCCAGGAATGGTACTGGTGATGGCCATATGCGTCTTCTCCTCTCCTCATATGTTGGGCACCTCTGAAGCAGGTGTTCGGCAGTCATTTTACCAGTGCCACAGTCACACTCATCCGTAGTTCCTATCTTTAATTTGTTGAACAGATGGTATCTCAATCTGTTATGACCAGTGCGAAGTCTGAAGATTACCACTTGTTCACTTCTGCTGAGCTGGTAATACGGATCATTTTTTGTGTGGCCTGGATGCTCTTCTTCCCACTTGTGCCTGTATCTGCGCTTGATAAAACTCTTGGACTCCTCATAGGTTATATTTGTGTCCAGCTGGGGAAGTTTTCCCCCTTCCTTTGCCAATCTGTCAGCCTCTTCATTTCCAGGGATGTTGCAGTGAGAAGGGATCCACTGTATCACAACTCTTTTGTATTGCTGACATAGTCTGTGAAGTGTTACTCTTAGGTCATCCAGTTCAGCATTTATTTGACTTTTCAGTGTTGTAATCACTGACAGCGCATCTGAGAAGATAACTACTGGTCTCTCTGAGCTTTTTTCTGTCATTAGAATTTCTGATGCAGTTTTTATGGCCTCTGCCTCTGCTCTGAAGTTAGTTGAAAATTTCCCTGTTGCGACTGCTATCTTTTTTTTTTGTGTGCCATTGCTTAAGCTCAGGAAGACTCCTCCACCCCCATCTTCTGTTGCATTAGTTGCTGATCCATCTGTGTACGCATGGATCCAGGTGTTGCTTGGGTAATGTTTCTCTATATATTTTGTGGTTAGGACTCTCCTTTCTGTTTCAGTTTGACTGTTCTTTCTCTCAATACCAGGAACATTTTCTATCATTTCAGGGAAGCACTGTTGTTTCCAAATTGGTAGCTTGTGTGCAGTACATATTGGCGTAGCTGTTGATATTGCATTTATGGGGTCTGCTCTCATCTTTGTTTTTACTGTCTCTACAAAGTTGCTTCGCTTCAGTCTTACCCTTCCAAGTCCATTTATCCTCTGGTGCATTGGGTGATCTATCAGCCTCCTGAATTTCTCGGCTTGTTGCTGGGCTCTGCTATCTCTTCTATCCTCCATAGGCTGGAGGTGAGTAATCTTTTCCAACTCTTTTATTGGTGTTGATTTCATGCCCCCAGTTATGATTCTCATTGCTTGGTTTTGGGTTCTGTTTATTTTGTCAAAACTGTAAGATATTAAGTTAAAACTGTTTCAGTTATGCGGCACGCTGAGATGAGACTTGCATGTTACTATGTATTGTGCAATATTTAGTAATAACTCGTGTTTCACATAATTAAACTGAGTTATCTGTATACAAATGCTGTATTGTATCTTCTTCTTCCTTGTTCGCCTTCAGACTTCCACATTTATGACTCTAATAAAGGCAGTAGTCAACCCAAGGCTCCCGACATCTCCAAACAGTTTTTCGTTGACAGAAGTGGGTTGTTGCCATATGTTACTCCGTTCATTACTGTAGGCTGGGCAATACTGCAGGAGGTGTTCGACCGTCATCGGGCTGGTACCGCAGGTGCAGAGATCTGTTGCACCAATCTTGAATTTGTATGTATTGCATAGAACTAAACTAAGTTTTAAGTATAGGTAGGTGATTAAAAATGTAAGCTTATGTGTTTACTCAAGACCACGTGGAGTAGACGTCCATAAGGGGGTAGGGGTCAATCAGAGGTGGACATGGAGGAGAGGAGGGTAAAAAATTGCCAGAATTATGTGGAAGTCTTTTATGGATGGCACCTTATTCGTTATAATACCGGGTACAAAATAATAAAAACATAATATATTTTTATCGTTTACAAATTGAAACTGATATTGCTGCTAATATATTTTTAAAACTGTAACCACGTACATACTTCTCACTTTGTCTGCGCCATTTCATTTTAGAACTTGCAAAAACTACCAGTGATTTTTAACAAATTGTCAGTGGTATTTGGAATAAATCTGAAAACAGATATTTATTACATATTTAAAAATTATATGGATGATGTGAAGTGGAATAAATGGGATTATCATAAATGAGAAGTGGAATTTTTTTTGCATTTTTAACCCCAAAACATGGCGCCCAGGGCATGTACCCCACCTGCCTCACCCTAGTTACGCCACTGGGTCCTATCCATGTCCAGGGTATAATCTTGAATGCCCCATGTTATGTCCAAGAATCTCTGAGGAAAAGTTAGAATATGACTACTGCGCCCTAAGGCATGTCGTAAAGAGGGGTGGGGGTGGTCCACATAATGACGTCACGCAATTTTTGCCTTTTTAACCCTCCCTTCCCTTTGTCACACTTCGTCATAAAAACCCGGATCCCCCTTTGTGTGACGTCACAAATCTCTTTAACCCCCCCCCCCCCCCCTTCTTCATATTAAAAGATATAGTATGTCATTAATCAGGCTATTACAAATTTCCTCTTTCATTGAATGTTCCGCCTGTCAAAGCGAGACAAGGCCTAACTCCGTGCCCTACCCAGCTAAATGTGCTTCCCCCAAGAAAATAAAATAAATAATAATTGTAATGTTTCTTCTTCTTCTTCCGTCCTTAGCCAACGACCGGCAAAGCAGTCAGTGGCCATTACGCCTAGTGGTGTCTTAAGGGCAACAGCGAATAGATTTTCTTTGCCGTTGTTCCCATCACGCCTAATGGCGTCTTTAGGGCAACGACAAATCAATCCGTTTGTCGTTGTTTCCGTAATCAAAGTGACTGGCAAACGAGTGATCAGCCCGTTGGGAATTGTAATGTTTACATCAGTCTTAATGCTTCCAACCTGCTCAATTTATGTGTCTTTGATATCATCAGATTGTTGTCGGGATGGTGTTAACATGATATTTTTTTATTATTTTTTTTAAAATCTAACTTTAATCAACAGTTCAGTTTATTTGGTCTGCATTTTGTTTTGAAGGTGTGTCCTAAATTATAGGAAACCTAAGGCAACCCTTGATCAGGAATCCTCATCAGACCAAAAACCACATGGAGAAGAAAACTGTTGACAGAAGTAAAAATGATGAAGATGATGTGGAAAGAACTTGAGCTGATGGCACGTGACAGGACTTGGCACGTGACAGGACTTGGCATGTGTTTGTTGAAGGTCTCTGTGCTCCTTGTGGAGCTAACGATATTGATTGATTGACACTGACTGCATTATATATATACATATATATATATATATATATATATATATATATACACACACACAAGGGGATTGACATAAGTCTTGGGCCTGACCATGAAGGAGTCACAGGAGGAAGATGAAACTTGGCACATTTAAAGTTCATCATATTTGCACTGAATGTGTAAAGTACGCGTTTGTTTCTTCAATGGGTTTTCCCGCTACGGTGCACGGCGCAATGTACCCTATTGACCGGATCTGCTGCTCCAAAGATTTGACAAAACAATGGAAAAGAAGGAGGCCAGAGCTGTGATAAAATTTCTGATGTTTCAAGGAAAAACACCTACAGAAATACACAGGGAGATGGAACCAGTGTTTCGTGATTCTTGTCCTTCATATACTTCGGTAAAAAAAAAACTGGTGTCAACAGTTTAAGTGCGGCCGCTCAAATGTTGCTGATCTGCCAAGATCTGGTAGACCAGCCTCAGAGTGCAACGATGAAAATGCAACAAGAGTGAAGAAAATCATTGACCAGGATCGAAAAATGACAATTGTGGAGATAGCTAGTAGAGTAAAACTAAATGAAAGAACAGTTTATAGAATTTTACACAACAGACTGAACATGAGAAAAGTGTGTGCACGCTGGGTTCCGAGACTTTTGACACGTGAACAGAAGCAAACGACGGTAAATTGCTGTCAACAGTTGCTCAAAAAATGTCAGTCAAAAAATTTTTTGGAGACCATGGTGACAGTTAATGAGACTTGGATACACCATTATGACCCCGAATCCAAAATTGCCAGCATGCAATGGAAAACCCCGGGCTCCCCAACACATGTCAAGCCGAGAGCGCAGAAATCTGCAGGAAAAATGATGCTGACTGTTTTTTTGGGACGGCAAAGGTGTCCTTTTGAAAGATTATCTGCCTCGTGGCAACACAGTTAATGGACAGTACTATGCAGATCTTCTCACAAAACTAAGAAAGGTTGTGACCAGGAAACGAGGGATAACGCGCACTCAAAATCTTCCTTTGCTTCAAGACAACGCGCCCTCTCACAAAGCACGGCTTGTGCAGCTAGCAGCCAACGATTTTAATATTGAAATTCTTCCACACCCACCATATTTTCCAGATTTGGCTCCATCAGACTTTCTTCTATTCCCAAATCTTAAAAAACGGCTAAAAGGAAATCATTTTGACAGCGATGAAGAGGTTATACTGGCATGTGATGACTAGTTTAGTTTGAAAAATAGGGTGTTCTACTCCCAAGGTCTTTTCAAGGTCAAGCAGAGATGGCAGAAGTGTGTCAATTCAGACGGTGGCTATATTGAAAAGGAATAAACACTATACAAAATTTCAGCTCTCTGTGACATGTCCTTCATGGTCAGGCCCAAGACTTATGTCTATCCCCTTGTAGTTCTCTCCACCAGCTCCACATTGGTCAACTTGTCTTACCATTTAACTCCGCCTATGCCGGTCCCAAGCCCGGATGAAAAAGGAGGAGGGCGGCCTGCATGGAGGCCGTAAGGAGGCAGCCCCTCCACCATGCAAAGGCACAACAGGCCAATCACCTGTTTGCTTTAAACCACGATTACGAGTAACACAAGAGAGAAAACCGGACTGATTCTAAAGGCGACGAACTGGAACGGACTACGGACTACGACTTATGGAACATGGAACACAAGAAGTATAAATGGGAAGGAAGAGGAGCTGGTGGAAGAGATGAGGAAAGCAAAACTAGAAATCCTGGCTATAACGGAAACAAAGAAAAAAGGACAGGGAGTCATGGATCTCAATGGCAACACGCTGCTCTACAGTGGTGTACCCATATCCGAAAGAGCTAAAGGGGGTGTGGGTTGCATTGTGGCCCAAAATCAAAAAGATAGTATCAAGGGGTGGAACTTTGTCTCAGAGCGCATTATGGTTGTGAAACTAAAAGAAGGAGAAACCATAGTCAACCTGGTCATAGTGTATGGGCCAAATGAGGATGAGAGAGCAGAGGTCAAGGAGGAATTCTTCGAGCTGCTTCAAAGGACAGTGGATGACTGCCTAGATGAAGTTATCATGTTCGGAGATTTTAATGCCAGAGTTGGAAATGACCATGCTAGATGGGGTGGAGTTATCGGAAGATATGGAGAAGATACTCTCAATGACAATGGAAAGCGACTCCTTAGATTCTGCAGTGAGCAGAATCTGATCATTACAAACACAAAGTTCCCCCATAAGCGCATACATGCATACACTAGATGTGAACCAACAAAGAATGAGAAGTCAGTGATCGACTATGCCATTGTTCGGAGAAGCTCATTCAAATATGTCCGAGATGCAAGAGTCTGGAGGGGGCCAGAGATTGGAAGTGATCACTACCTGCTAACAATCAAACGAACAACTGAAAGAGTTGCTCAGCCTAGGAACTGCTCAACATCACGCAAGAAACCAAGTAAACGAGCAGGAGAAATGAGCATTAGGACCTACAAGCTGAGAGAGCCAGAAATTAAGACCAGATATCAGGGGCCCCTTATACTGCTGCAGCGGTCCCTGGTCGAGACAACACAGAAGAACAAAATCCCGGTCGATGACTTGGAAACCCTACGCTGGATTCTGGATTAATTCAAGGATATCATAAAGACAGCTGCTGCAGAAGCATGTGGTGAAGTCCGACTTGGGAACCAGAGAAAGAGGACACCTTGGTGGACAGAGGAAGTCAAAGAGAAAATAAGAGAGAAGAAAAATGGCATGGAAACAATACTTAGGAGCTAAAAACACAACAGGACAAATGGAAAAATATAGAGAATATGTGACACTCAGAACAGAAGTAAAGAACAAAGTGCTAGCAGCAAAAACAGAAGTCCTGGGAAGAATTTGGAGAAAAGCTAGAAAAAGATGCACAAGAAAACCAGAAATTGTTCTATAAGACCCTAAAGAACATGAGGAAGGAAAAACAATGCCCTCTCAAATTTATAAAGGACAAGCAAGGCAAATTGCTTACTGCCCCGAAGGAAGTAATGGAAGGATGGAAAGAATATTTCTCAGAACTCCTTGATGGTGAGCAAGGTCAAACATCAGAAATGATAACCACTAGCACAGAAGAGGAAACCAATGGTGATGAAGATGACATAAAGATGGAAGAACTGAAGGCAGCACTGGAGAAAATCAAGATGGGCAAAGCAGCAGGGCATGATGGTATAACACCAGAAATGGTTAAGTACATGGGAGCATCAGGCGACCTGTTACTCTTAAGGGTCCTACAGGCAGCATGGTGCAACAAGACCATACCAAAGGATTGGGAGATCGCCATCATAACACCAATTTTCAAAAAGGGTGACAATCGACAGTGTGGAAACCATAGAGGCATATCCCTTCTCAGTGTCCCTGGAAAAATCTACTCTAGAATCCTAGAGCAGAGACTCCGACGCCTAGCTGAGCCACAATTGGATGAGGTCCAGTGCGGATTCCGAGCAAACCGAAGTACTCAAGACCTAATCTTCACACTCAGACAGCTGAGTGAAAAGGCCCTTGAGTATAAGAGTGAGGTCCATCTTTGTTTCATAGATCTGGAAAAGGCGTTTGACAGGGTCCCTTGGAGCAAACTTTGGGACTGCTTGGCAAGGAAGAATATTCCAGCACCTCTGATTCATGCTATACAGAGCTTCTACAAGTCTTGCAGAAATGATGTGAGGACAGCAAACCATAAGTCAGAAGAGTTCAGGACCACCACTGGTGTAAGACAAGGTGATATCCTATCACCTTACCTCTTCATACTCCTTATGGACGATGTCATCAAGGCATGTAAGGAGAGAACAAGAAAGTATTCAGTGGGGTACTGGAAGATGAGACAGGTCTATATTTCAGAGCTGGCATTTGCTGATGATGTTGCCCTGATTGCTAAATCAGAGGCACATATCCAATCCAACCTGCAAGTCTGGAAGGAAGAGCTGGAGAAGAGAGGGATGGTCATAAGCAGCTCTAAAACAAAATCCATGGTGATATCACGAGAAGAAAGAAGACATCAGATTAAGCTGGGGAGAACAGGTCCTGGAGCAGGTCGACCACTTTAAATACCTCGGAGCTATTATAGACCGAAAGGGAGGCATCAAAGAAGAGTTGGCCACTCGAAAAGCAGCAGCTGGGAGACTTTTTTCAGGCCATAAATCGAGGATTCCTCAGCAAGAGAGAGGTTGGTAAGAAAACGAAGATGGCTGTATACCGCTCCACCTATGTCCCAGTCTTGACATATGGATGCGAGTCATGGGCAATGACTACAACCCATAAAAGCCAGATCCAAACCTCAGAAATGAGGTATCTGAGGAAGGTGGTTGAAGTAACAAGAAGAGACATGGTACGCAACCAGACGATACGTCAAGGCCTAAAATGCCACCCCCTACAGACCCAAGTAGAACAGTCCCAACTAAGATGGTTTGGCCATGTCTGCAGAATGGGAGAAGATCGGCTACCACGACAAGCATGGGAAACAAAGAGCCAAGGATCCAGACCCCGAGGACGACCCAGAGTCCGCTGGGAGGACAACATTAGACAATCTTTGAAGGACCGAGGACTAGAATGGAACCAGGCCAGGAGGAAGACAGCCGATAGAATAGTCTGGCGCTCTCTCTTCCAAACATCTACACCTCACGGTAAAAGGGGAACGACTAAGTAAGTAAGTAAGTAAGTCTTACCATTTAAATAGTTCTGTCCACCAGCTCCACATTGGTCAACTTGTCTTACCATTTAAATAGTTCTTTCCACCAGCTCCACATTGGTAAACTTGTCTTACCATTTAAATAGTTCTTTCCACCAGCTGCACATTGGTCAACTTGTCTTACCATTTAAATAGTTCTATCCACCAGCTCCACATTGGTCAACTTGTCTTACCATTTAAATAGTTCTATCCACCAGCTCCACATTGGTCAACTTGTCTTACCATTTAAATAGTTCTTTCCACCAGCTCCACATTGGTCAACTTGTCTTACCATTTAAATAGTTCTATCCACCAGCTCCACATTGGTCAACTTGTCTTACCATTTAAATAGTTCTTTCCACCAGCTCCACATTGGTCAACTTGTCTTACCATTTAAATAGTTCTATCCACCAGCTCCACATTGGTCAAACGTGTCTTACTATTTAAATAGTTCTATCCACCAACTCCACATTGGTCAACTTGTCTTACCATTTAAATAGTTCTGTCCACCAGCTTCACATTGGTCAACTTGTCTTACCATTTAAATAGTTCTGTCCACCAGCTGCACATTGGTCAACTTGTCTTACCGTTTAAATAGTTCTATCCACCAGCTCTACATTGGTCAACTTGTCTTACCATTTAAATAGTTCTGTCCTCCAGCTGCACATTGGTCAACTTGTCTTACCATTTAAATAGTTCTGTCCACCAGCTGCACATTGGTCAACTTGTCTTACCATTTAAATAGTTCTGTCCACCAGCTGCACATTGGTCAACTTGTCTTACCATTTAAATAGTTCTGTCCACCAGCTGCACATTGGTCAACTTGTCTTACCATTTAAATAGTTCTATCCACCAGCTCCACATTGGTCAACTTGTCTTACCATTTAAATAGTTCTATCCACCAGCTCCACATTGGTCAACTTGTCTTACCATTTAAATAGTTCTGTCCACCAGCTTCACATTGGTCAACTTGTCTTACCATTTATATTCTACGCAGGTACCTATGTTCTTCTTCTTCTGCATTCAGTTTGTAGTCATGCTAAATCTGCAAGCCTGTCGCCAGGACCACGTCCAGTCTTTTTCAGGTCAGCGCGGCAGCCCAATAGCTTCTGCTTAAGCTCAGCACACTCTGGCCAGGTCAGGCGTCGTGGGTCATCGTGGGCTAGGCAGTTTTGGAGAATGTGTTCAAGGGTCTGGATTCCGGTTCCACGTGGACATTCATTCGTGTGAGATAACGTGAGACGATAGAGGTGGCCTAGTAATCTAGTGGCCAGTTCTCAGGTGGAAAATGATGGTCTGCTGGTGTTTATGAAGCTGTTGGATTGGGTCAAATCTGGTGTATTGTCATAAGAGGTTTTGATGTTACTAAAATATGGGATATCCTAGACAAATAGGTGTATCAGAGGATACCAGGATAGTGCCAGATAAGAGACTGGTCTTATAAGTAATACTCCCTTCTCTGAAAAGAGCAAGGGTGTATAGACATCAAGATGGGGTCAAGCTATGTAAGTTCTCAGAGAAGATGATGATGTAGTACTCTGAGTCCCTAACTGCTATCTCTTGTGATCCCACTATGATAAATAATTAACTGTTTTGCTTTAGTTGGCTACGTCTAGGGTAATTTAATTAATATAATAGTTATTAATTTCACAACAGAACTTTAACTTTACTAAAAGTAGTAAGCAAGACTGTATGAAATTTTATTTACAATTTAATTGTCCTGAACCTCAATCTTTTCAGGTCAGGAATATTCAAAAGCAAGCAAATGATATTTACAAATTAAAATAAATATATTGGAAACATCTTTCCATTTTGTAGAGTGTTCACTGGAATAACTACACATACAGTTTCTGTTCATATGAGTGATAACTTCTGCTATTACTATGCTGTAAGTTTTCTTTATTATTTTGATGGTCTTATCTATTCATCCTAAAAAGGGTTGTAATCCTAGTTTGATTACTCTTGGGTGAATGATTGGATAAACTGACACTCTCCTTCATAAAGGACTTATCTTAGAATGTTGCTGCTGATTCTCATATACACAAGTCAGGACCACAAACTTTATAGCTCCTGACTGAGAAGATGGGGTCTTGCTCCAGATATATAAGGAACTCTCTTCTCCCACAAACTTCCTCTCAAGTGAATGCAGCCACGAGGTAATTTCGTGATATAACCTGGAATAAAAGGACAACCACATTCCATGTAGAAGTCTGCCTCAATTCACTCACCCACAAACAACATCAAGTCTTACCCTTTTTCAGTTATTGTGCTAACAAGTTGCACAAGACCTAGAATTTCTTTGCCTACAGTCCGTTCAAGGTGATCATTCTTTCTCTGTATTGATTCCATGTTAGTGTCCTTAGTCCATGCTTGGCTTCCGTACGATAATCAGGTTAAGTACAAAACAGCATGTGACCTATTGATTACTTCATTCTAACTTTTCCTGTACGTTTATCACATGATCTTTGAACAGTGTGTCACTCCAGAAGAAATACTAATTTAAATCACTACTAACACTTACTGTCGTAATTTGTTACCATATTTGCAAACACTATACACATATTTTTCATTTCGAACATGTCTGCAAAACTACACACATTCATAAATGGGTCAGTATGGCACAACACATTAGTTTCACTTTCTACTTAGCATTCGAACACATAGTCTGATTATACACAGGTTAATCATTAACAAAATATACAAATATATATATATATATATATATATATCTTTCTTACCCTCAGGCAAATATATACACACACACAAGCTGAACTGGCCCTCAAAGGGATCTAGAGCTGCTCTCAGATCAGAAGGCAAAGACTTGGTCGTTACTGTGTTTAGATTCTGTCAGCTAGGTGCAGATTTTCAAATCGAGTGGCCCAGATCGTACGTCCTCGTTACTATTTATAGAACTACCCCTGCCCAATCGGAAACACAGTCAAAATTTTATATTTGAGACTTGAGACTTATGCGATTCTGAGCTAGTTTGTATAATCTGACTAATTTTAATTATTTTATATTAGTTATTATTGGACCGATTTTAATTATCAAAAGTGATAATTAAACGGCCAATTGTTCTCTATCGTTCTATATGGTTTTCCCTTAGTTATTCCTTTGCATTTCAATCTGGGTAATTTTTAAGTAATTAATTTTGGCCTTACCCTGATATGAAAATATCCCTAAAATCAATTTTTCTAAGTCAATAAAAGTTTATAATGAGGGAATCTTTATGCTTATGTGTTAAGCAATATCAGCGCTATAAGTCGGGATATCTCTTCCAGTTTAATTATCTTCAGTTGTTAAGAAATAAAATATCTTCGTTCAGTCAAAAACACAAAATAGGTATTGTCACCAAGTCAAAAAGGTTTCATTATCCTTACCAAAAAAAAGAAGCACTATGATTGGTTGTTAAATTTGTACTATGCTCTTAGATAATTTTGGTTGGGCGGTAAATTTTGACTAGGTTCCTAGACAAATTCAAATACACTAGATAAATTTTGGGCGGTAAATTTAATTGGGTTCTTAGACTGCTTCAAATACTATAGTTATTTTTAGATTCAACTATTTTACCCTATATTTTGAGCGCGGAAATTATGACCGTGGTTATTCGAATGCGTGATGTGAAACAGACGTCATTTCACGACATGTATATATCGTCTTCCTTCTTCCACTGGTAGTTGTACTTGTTGTATGTGATGGTTTTAGCTTCTCGATAGGGCTATAGGTGTCTGAATTGTTTTATTTTACTGTCACTTCAAGATAAAGCATCGGCTCTCTCATTTCCAGTGACGCCACTGGGACGGTAACCACTGAAGGGCAATAGTTGATGACCTTGGATAAGTATTCAAGGTCTACTGCGTGTTCTACTATTAAATGCACTGTGGCGTCCTGGTCTGTTATATGATCTGTAATGTGGAAAACCCGCCCTTCCTATCTGTTTCTGGCTTCTTCTAATCTCTCAAGGATGATCGTGTTTAATATTTTTACCGGCACTGATTAAGTAACATTAATCTTCTGTACAGACTTTCATAAATGGATGCTTGAGTAGATGGAAGTGGTATGACAAGATCACTAATGTGAAACTGATGACAAGAACCAGACAAGTGCCACTGGAACAAGAGATGAGAAGGATAGGACACACGATGAGGAAACCTGTTGGAAACATTACCAGGCAGTCCTTGTTCTGGAATCCCCAGGGCAAGAAAGGTAGTTGAAGACCAAAACATTTGGAGAAGAGAACTGGAGAAAGACATGAAGGGAATGAAGAAGGCACGGGAAGACCTTAAGCCGATGACACGTGACAGGAAGACTTGGTAACAGTTTGCTGAAGCTGATGCTCCTTGTCAGTTATAAGGAGATGAATTATTGTTTAGTCACGTACGCCCATAATTAAAATGTCTTTGTTCCTCATTTTTGTTCCGTTCCAAAGTCATCTTCCATTAGAGGATGTACTTTTTCTTCTCTTGACCACTTTATTTTGTTTAGCTTCTTCTGTAGCAGTCTGTCAACTCATTTTTTAAATGTCGCATTTACCAAACCTCTGCGCAAAAGTCACTTTATTCGTCAACTGTAAACGGTAAGAACGCAATCTTTTCTTTGAAGTGAATTTATCGTTATGCAAAATATAATTTAGTCTGAATGTCCAACCGCTCTGTCGATGGAACTACAGGTAGAAACCCGTCCAGTATAAATAAAAGTTACATATTTCCTACACTTTTTCTACATTCCAAATATTCTGAAACCTCAAAACAGTCCTGAAAATATATCATGGTGTAACTTTGGAGAGCTCAGTGTGCCTTATTTACAATGTTAGGACGGGGATGTGATGTCACTTTCATATTATTTGGAATTGACGACAATATATATCCTAATTATAACACATCAGAGGTTGAACGGGAAATTTCTCATCATCAAATTAAAAAAAAAAAAAGCTGAGTGTTTCTAAAGTAGATCGACATCTCCTGGGTTGCCGACTCCTGCTAAATTTTATCTACAGTTTGTATTGTGTTGCTTGCATACAGACGTTGTTACGCACAAACATCCAATCAATATTCACATAACGCCCATTCAAAGCTTTTATTTTACAACTAACGCAAGTATCAAGACATCTGTGACAGTCAGTAGAATATGCTAATTCAGAAACCATTCAAGCACGTTTCACTAGCTTTGCCCAACTTCAAAATGCTATATCTCAGCGAATATATAACGCATATAAGTGAAATATTGTGTGTGAATTTGAAATGGTATAGACCTTATGAATTAAACTTTTCATTAAAATGCGGATTGGTTTCAATTTTCGTTTCTTTGCGATATAATATCAAAATCTTACTTGCCATCACACACACACATATTGAAATGTCTACAGTAAATTATACGACCTCATTTGCACATGACTGGTTTATCAAACAATTGGCATGAATTTAGCGTGAAATTGCACTTCTTGAACATAAAACAGTTTATATCCGGTGTCACGCACACATTATCAATCAAAGGTGTGTCTACAAAAAGTATTGTGTGGTTAAGTAGGAAAAATGAGTCTGCGAGTACATTTTATGACATTACAGCAAATCACAAATAGGATTTTTAAGTATTTCTGCAATGAAGCTACTCGAGGAAAACTATATCATTCTATTTCAAACCCACAAAAGAGGACTATTCATGCCTTGGGGATAAGCAAACGATCATTGCAACGCTGGATAGCGACATCTGAAATTTCTAATTCCAGAGTTTTACACACGAAAATTAGGCCAAGAGTGGTGGATAATTTTGACAGAGAATTGATCCGCAGAGAAATTTGCAATATGTTTCACAATAATGAGGCAGTTACTTTAAGGAAATTGAAAATTTGGTTAAGAAAGAATAATGACATTGATATTTCCAAATCTACGCTATGGGGGACTATTAGGAGTTTGGGATTCACTTTTAGAAAATATGTTGGTGGTAGAAACCTTATTTGTGAGAAGCCTCATATAGTTGCAATGAGAAGCAAATATTTACGCGAGGTCAAAGAAATGAGAAGAGATTGTTATGATTTTGTGTATTTAGATGAAACTTGGATCAATGCGCACCACAGTAATGAACGAGAATGGCAATCATCTGATGGGTCAACTAAGAGACTAGTACCAAGCAGCAAAGGACAGCGCCTAATAATTGCACATGCAGGAAGCAGCCATCATGGGCTTCTAAATAATACTGAACTGATATTTGTTTCAAAATCCACAGATAATAGGGATTATCATACAGAGATGAATGGCAAGATATTTCAAGATTGGATTGTGAATCCTATACTTCCTTCACTGGATAGACCGTCGTGTTTGATAATGGACAATGCTTCATATCACAACGTTGTGGCACCAGAAGATAAAGTTCCTAATTCATCAAGTACTAAAGATGTAATAAAGATTTGGCTGACCAAAAACAACATTCCATTCAACGAAATGTCCCTGAAGCCTGAATTACTTGGAATTGTAAAAAATACACAGCATACAAAGATATTTCACATAGACAAGGCAATCCATGAACATGGTCACAGATGTTTAAGATTGCCTCCTTTCTGTCTATGTAGAACAGCAATGATAGTGCTATGTCACTCGAGTAAGTATCTGCGACGTTACTATAGTTCAGGACTCGACATCAGTAGGATTTCGAGACAGAGTATCTGCCAAAACGTTATCTGATCCTGTGATGTACTCGATTGAGAAGTCAAAAGGTTGAAGTAGAATGGCGTATCTTGTCAGCTTCGGGCTCTTGTGATTAGCACGACGTAGTGATGCCACCGCTTTTTGGTCCGTCTGTACCACAAAGGGTGCGCCTAATAGGAATTTTTCGAGCTTTGTGATCGCCCAAATGACGGATAGTAATTCTCTATCAACTGTTGAGTACTTGATTTCTGGTGGCTTCAGTTTCCGTGAGACGTACAGTGTGGGATGGAGGACGTCGTCATGATATTGGAGCAAACATGCGCCAATTCCGTAGTTACTCGCATCTGTGCGGAGAATAAACTTTTTGGAAGCATCAGGTAGTCTCAAAATAGGTGGGTGTGAAAAAATATTAATTATTTGACGGAAAATTCTATCACATTCACTAGTCCATGTCACCTTCACTGGCATGTCCTTTTTTAACAGTGATGATAAAACAGCCGTGATAGATGACAGGTTAGGTACAAATCTGCTGTAATATTGGACTAGTCCTAACAAGCTTCTAACCTGTTTCTTCGTTTTTTTTTTTTACAAAATATTATAGATTTGTGGAACTTATAAATAACAGTACAGGAATATTGCAATTTTTTGTAGTGATTATTCATTCGTTGAGTAATTACAAATATCTACATAGATTCTAGTGGTGATTACTAGACATAAGTAATTGAATACTTAAATAAATCAACTTCAAGAATGCTTACCTTGGATCATTTCATTAAAATTGGAAAAGATTGTAATAAAAAGGGAGATGCACTCCTGGAATTTGCGGAACAACAACTTGCAAAATATAAGGCAGAGATGGAAGAACTTGAAAGAAAAGAGGCGGAGAAGAGAGCAGAATTAAGACAAGAAGAAGAAAAAAAGGTGGCAAGAGATGAAATCCTACGGATTGAAGAAGAGAATAAATTGAAACGACAGGAAATCATACTGCAGCAAGAAATGGAATTGCAACGGCTTAAATTGGAAACAGCAAAACTTCATTCGCAGAGTGCTGCAGCAAGCCAAGATGATAATGCTCAATCTGGATCTTCATCCAATCGACTTAAGGGCAATTATTACTTTAAGCTACCACCGTTCAAGTTACACGTGGACGATTTGTCATCATGGCTGGCGCGCTTTGAGGATATATGCAAGGTCAATAACTTTGACAAAACTGCATGGGCACTTAAACTCAAGGAATTTCTAGATGGCGAACCTGCAAGTGCAGCACAAAATATTGATCCGACATTAGCCACAGACTATGAGGCCATTAAGACTTTGTTATTGCGTCGTTTCCACTTGAACGAAGAGGCATGTAGATTACGTTTCAAAAGTTTGTTGCCAGATAATAATAAAGACTTTAC